>JBBBDQ010000450.1:315000-345000 GCA_037127315.1 Ascarosepion bandense
ATATATATATATATACATATATATATATATATCCTGGTGAAGAGGACTGATTTTTTTTTTATTTTGAGTGCTCTGGCATTTATTTTATTATAAGCAGTGCTCAATATAATGAGTATTATAGAGCTGAATAAAAATTTATAGTTATGTATCAATTGTACATTGCGACACGGAAATTTTTATTTTTCGAGGTAGATTCTCATCATCAGGCAATGACGATGATAGTTGTGCAGATGATTTACATGTAAATGAAAAAAACCTTTTGTTTGCTGTGAATGTATGTGGGTGTTTCTTGTGGCTAATCAGAATGGAGATTCATTTTGGGATTTAACCCCAAAGAATACATACTAACCAACTTTATCTCTTTTTTCCTTTTAGTTTTTTTCCCTCCTCTTACCCTTCTATTGCTTCTTTTCCCTTCTTAATGGTCGGGGTGTTGACCTGCCTTTAATCTGATCTTATCATTTTCTCTTCTTTCCTTTCAGTTTTCTTTACTTTTGATGTGGTCTTCACATTGACTACCAATTCTATATTCTTTTACTTCCTTATCATTTTTAGTCTATTTATTTATTTGTTGTAAAGTTTTTTTTTAATGAAAAGATTTTTTAAGACCTAAAATATAATCTTTTAGTTCTATGTATTTATTTGTTGTAAAATATATATATATATATATATATATATATATATATATATATATATAAAGAGAATTTTTTTTAAAAGAGTAATTCTATGTTTCAATTTATTTTAATATAGTTCGTCAGTGATTATTTTTCTTATGTACTTGTTGGTTATATGCATGTTATTTAATTAAGGTTTTATCCATTTTCTAATGTAAATAATATACAATGTCTACATATGACATTTATTTCGTTGCGTTTATTTTAAAAAAAATTATTCTTAAGGGATTTAATAATAAATAGTTTTTCGTATAAACATAATGAACATGGTTCATTTAAGGACTTACATGTTTTAGCTTCTTTTAAAATTTTCCACTTTATTGTGGGTGTTTTTTTGTTTTTTTTGTTTCCTTTAGGTACCAGTAATATTTCGATAGGGATGTTCTATTTTTATATTTGTCATTAGTAAATGAAGAGATGTGATGGTACTTTGATGCTTTAGAGTGTTTTTACTGCTCCCTATATTGATTTTTATATTATTTGGGTTTTCCTTTGAGGATATTTCGCATTGATAGATTATTGATTCCGTCAAGCACCTGTCTTCTAACGGAGAGTTTATGGGATTTCTACAATTATATTTTTTCTTGTCTAAATTGTGATTCTCTGTTGTCCGGTTGTTTTTATTGACTATATATATAAGCAATACCGTGCAAAAGTATTAAGACAAGAACTATATTATCTTTTATGAGGCATATATTGACAGAAAAATAAATTTAATTAAACTAATTTTATTTGATTTACTCAACGAATGCTTTAAAATGAAAAAATACTTGTTACAAATTAAATTTAATATTTAGTATAATAGACTTTTGCTCTGATCACAGCATTAATTCTGTCAGGCATTGACACCACAAGCTTCTTCAATGTATCTAATGGTATAACCGGCCAAGCAGCTTGTATTTGTTCCCAAAGTGTGTCTTGAGAAGTAATATTAGATTTATCAATTCGAGACGGAAAATAAGAAAATAGTCAGTTATGTCCAAAGATAATAAAATAATGAGTAGTTTCAAAATAATTTGTTTGATAGAAATATGAAAAATTAAATATAGCTTCTTTTTAATACATTTCTTTTGTGCCTAGTTTTAATTAATCAATATTTATTAGCAATTTACTTAGCGTTTCCCCCCTGTATTTGAATTTTAGGTTTTTATTAAAACAAGCCTTGCCTAATATTTTTGCACACTACCGGTTGTTTGCAATAGTGTTAAGACAAGGGTGAGTTTAAACTTTATTTTGATGCTTCATAAAAGAAAAGTTATTTCTTGTCCTAATACTTATGCACAGTGCTATCTATCTATCTATCTATCTATCTATCTATCTATCTATCTATCTGTATATATATATATATATATATATATATATATATATATATTAAGAGGCAGTGTAAGTATATGGTACAAGTAATAACTTACAGACAGAGTAGAATATTAATAGATATATTAAGTTATTGCAAATAATCTTTCACGTTTTATGATTTTCCGTCAATATTCTCAAACAATAATAATTAGTGGAATCGTTTACATATTCGAGACTCATCAATATGTGCAATCTCTTTCTAATGATATTAAAATTTAATTTCGAATCTTTACCGTTTTGATGCGTGTCGTGGGCCCGGTTAAAGGTCCACTAAAAATAACGCAAAAACAACCAAATAACAAAATACGAATATATATTAAATACGGGAAGAATACAAGACTTGAAAGTTTGTTAGTAGGAACGATAGTACGAGTTAGTGTGGAATGCTATGCTTCGACCCTCGGTCTTCGAAATAGGACTCGTAATGGTCGTCAAGGTAGCAGTGTTCGTAGACCGACACTCGGCTGATTTCAGACCGCTCTGCGGGCGCTCTCCTCAGGCTAATCTCTCTCACCTCTTGTGAGGGGAGGTATAAGTAATGTTTGGAAGAGTCCATTCAGTCTGTCGGCGATGCCGCTGTGACAATAAAGATTGCCAAGTAGACAAGGATGAGCTTGTTTGATATTTTATCTTTGTGGTAATGAAGTCCACAGAGCTACTAAATCTGCTCGAGAATTTTGTTCTGTGTGGAGATGAAATGGTTAAAAACAAACAGTAAAAGATTGTATTTAAAGGTTCTTAAAGTTAGCTGAACTTTAAAAACCTAGCAAGCGATAGAGTATCATTATTTAACATTGCAATGCTTACTCCTACGCCGTTATCTATACGCATTTAAACTCCGTAGTTGAGAAGTTTTATCAAACCCATAATATTATATGTACGATTAGACACTCATTTGAGAGAGTATGAACGGAGTTATTTGTTGGTTTGTTCAAGATTACATGTTCATAGCGGTAACTCAAATAAAAATACCTACATGGCAATACAGTATGATTATTCAACATAACAATGTTAGTTCCACTTAATATGAAATTAAACTACACAGTTGAAAAGTTCTGCTTCAACTACCATAATTTCTTTCAGATTAGACGGGTTGTCAAACAAGAATTATGAGTTGGCAGCAGGAGAACCAAAACAAATATGGCAACAGTAATTGGAGTAGATAGACTAAACTAACGCCCGGTTCACACTCCACCCATGTCTATTGAACAGGTGAAGAGGCTCATCCCTTGTTCCCTGTTTAGGATGTGGTTTCCGGATTTCTCTTTTCCAATCTTTTTACTCTTTTCTTTTTTTTTCAATTGGAGTAGATAGACTAAACTAACGCCCGGTTCACACTCCACCCATGTCTATTGAACAGGTGAAGAGGCTCATCCCTTGTTCCCTGTTTAGGATGTGGTTTCCGGCTTTCTCTTTTCCAATCTTTTTACTCTTTTCTTTTTTTTTCAATTGGAGTAGATAGACTAAACTAACGCCCGGTTCACACTCCACCCATTGAACAGGTAAAGAAGCTCATCCCTTGTTCCCTGTTTAGGATGTGGTTTCCGGATTTCTCTTTTCCAATCTTTTTACTCTTTTCTTTTTTTTTCAATTGGAGTAGATAGACTAAACTATCACCCGGTTCACACTCCACCCATGTCTATTGAACAGGTGAAGAGGCTCACCCCTTGTTCCCTGTTTAGGATGTGGTTTCCGGCTTTCACTTTTCCAATCTTTTTACTCTTTTCTTTTTTTTTTTTTTCGATTGGAGTAGATAGACTAAACTATCACTCGGTTCACACCCCACCCACTTCTACTGCACAGGTGAAGAGACCCATCCCTTGTTCCCTGTTTAGGATGTGGTTTCCGGCTTTCTCTTTTCCAATCTTTTTACTCTTTTCTTTTTTTTTTCAATTGGAGTAGATAGACTAAACTAACGCCCGGTTCACACTCCACCCATGTCTATTGAATAGGTGAAGAGGCTCATCCCTTGTTCCCTGTTTAGGATGTGGTTTCCGGATTTCTCTTTTCCAATCTTTTTACTCTTTTCTTTTTTTTTTCAATTGGAGTAGATAGACTAAACTAACGCCCGGTTCACATTCCACCCATGTCTATTGAACAGGTGAAGAGGCTCATCCCTTGTTCCCTGTTTAGGATGTGGTTTCCGGATTTCTCTTTTCCAATCTTTTCACTGCTAGGTAGCCCCCTGCACATCAGTGGCGTTACCGCCTTGCTCGGGGTGATATGATTAAAACAAATATAATAATAAGCAGACGGATTTTTAAATATGTAAAATGAATTCTGACGAGAAAAACATTTTGAAGTACTAAGAGCAGCAGATGTTACAGTGCTGATAGCAGACATGGAAAGAAAATTACAAGAATTCCTAATGAAGGTAACTGAAGAGAGTGACCATAAAGGACTGCAAATAAGTTGCAAGAAAACCGAACCCATGGTCATCTGCAACAAGAGCAGCCGAAAATGCCAAATACAGGTGGGGGTATAATAACATCAAACAGGTACAAAAATTTAGATATCTGGGAAGTGTTCTAGCAGAAGACGGAAAGTGCGACACAGATATCCGAAGGCGAATTAGCAGGGTGAACGACGTATTCCAGAAGCTGAGTAGAGAGACAGAAATATTTCTCTAGAAACAAAGAAGTGAGTATGGCAGTGAATGCTGGACAATATCATCAAAGATGAAGGAAAAACTTGAAGCAGCTGAAATGTGGTTCTACAGAACAATACTGGTTATAAAGTGGGGGATCAATTCTATATTACAATCAATATATAAACTGACCCCTCACTTTGTGGTCACAGCTGTTTCTATACATTTATATTCCTGAGATCCAAAAGCACAAGGAAGCATTCCAGGAGTTGAAAGTATTAAGAAACAGGACAATTTCGCTAGAAACAAAGAAGAGAGTACTAGATTGCTACGTGATGTCAGTTTTTCAATATGGCAGTGAATGCTGGACAATATCATCGAAGATAAAGGAAAAACTTGAAGCAACTGAAATGTGGTTCTACAGAAGGATGCTGTGGATATCATGGATCCAGCATGTGAGCAATGACGAGGCTTTGGAAAGGATCAAAACGAAAAGGAAATTAATACTGAGACATCAGGAAAAGACAGCTCAAGTTCCTGGGACACGCAGTGAGGAAGGAAGGCTTGGAGAACCTGATAGTAACAGATCAGATAGTGGGGAAAAGAGACAGGGGAAAACATTGTGTAACATACTTGACTGGCCTGAGTGGGTGTATGGCAGAACGGGGGTTGCGTGGTGCATCAGGAGAAAGGTTGCTAACAGCCGCTACGGAAAGGAAAACGTTGAAGGCCATGATCGTCTACGTTCTGAAAGGACTTGGCACATAGAAGATGAAGAAAGTGATTCAGCTATTAATATGATTAGTGTCTCCCCTTCAAGTCAGAGAAAAACGTAGGGCCACGAAATTACATAGTGTTGCTCTCCCGGCCCGGAGTATAGCGTCAATTAAAATATCATTGAAGGTTCTCAATAGTCATTAAATAAAAGCAGTTATGTTTTGGAGGGAGTTAAAATTTGCTAGACAATTCGCGACACGGTTAATCCCTGATTGAAAATCATTTTTTAGGGAAGCTGCCAGGTGTACTTTGCCGGTATTGTTATATTTTCTTCTACATAAAAAAATCATCAAACGACTCGCCAAAAAAACATAGTGTTTATTTTCTGCCACAACCATAGTGCGATAGACAGGTTATTAACCAGTTGGAGTCCACGTAATACAAATGAAAGTTTTCTAAACATGTGCTTCATGTGTCGGATCCTCTTGTCCATTACATGGTTCTACAGGAAAATCATTGCGTTAAAAAACGAAAAGAGAAATGTTTTTTTTTTTAATTAAATTAAAAAAAGAAAAAAAAACATAGACAATCGTCTGCTACTATATGTCAGCCGGTGTCTACCGTAACATCCGGGTCTTTTCTCAATGGTGATGAAATGAATGCAGTTATGTTTTAGAGGGGTTAAAATTTGCAAGTCATTTCTTGCCACAGTTAGTCCCTGATTGAGAATCAGTTTTTAGAGATGCTGACAGATGTACGTTGCCGGTATTGTTTTATTTTCTTCTACATAAAAGCATCATCAAACGACTCACCAAAACAAACATAGTGTTTATTTTCTGCACCAATCATAGTGCGATACACAGGTTATTAGCTAGTTGGAGTCCACGTAATATAAAGACTGGAAGTTTTCTAAACAGGTGCTTCATGTGTCGGATCCTCTTGTCCATTACATGGTTCTACAGGAAAATCATTGCGTTAAAAAATGAAAGGAGAATTATTATTATTATATTTTTTTAAATACAAAATAATTAAAAAACAAAACATAGAAAATCGTCTGCTACAAGATGTCAGCAGGTGTCTACCGTAACATCCGGGTCTTTTCTAATTGGAGCGCAGACAACGAAGAAATCTAGTTCACCGCATTTCCGCCACGCGAACAATCGCGACTAATTAATGGGCAAGGGCGGGCGGATGGACGGACGTGTGTGGAGAGGCGGGGGGTCAGCATGCGCGGTTTGGGAAGGTGTCCGTCGTAACGCGTTAATGAGCGTCTTCGAGATCGTTTTTGGAATGTCTTAGGGAACCCCCTCCCAGGTGAAGGGAAAAGTTTTGTCAAAGACTTCATTATATTCCTGACTGTTTTAGAATATTTTTACACTTTAGCTTGATCGATAATTTAAAGTAATTTTTGATTTACTGCAAATTGCTGTCAGACACCAATTTTATTGATTCCTTTAATTGGTAAGAATTCTATCTATCTATCTATCTATCTATCTATCTATCTATCTATCTATGTGTGTGCATATATCTATCATATCTATCTATCTATCTATCTATCTATCTATCTATCTATCCATGTGTGTGCATCTATCTATCTATCTATCTATCTATCTATCTATCTATGTGTGTGCATATATCATCTATCTATCTATCTATCTATCTATCTATCTATCTATCTATCTATCCATGTGTGTGCATATATCTATCTATCTATCTATCTATCTATCTATCTATCTATCTATCCTATATGTGTGTATCATATCTATCTATCTATCTATCTATCTATCTATCTATCTATCTATGTATGTGTGTGTGTGTGTATGTCTATCTATCTATCTATCTATCTATCTATCTATCTATCTATCTATCTATCTATCTATGTGTGTGCATATATCATATATCTATCTATCTATCTATCTATCTATCTATCTATCTATCTATGTGTGTGCATATATCTATCTATCTATCTATCTATCTATCTATGTGTGTGCATATATCTATCTATCTATATATATATATATGCATGTACGTATTTCAATCAATATATATATTTCGATCGACATATATATATATATATCAATATATATATATCAATATCAATACATATATATCAATATCAATAAATATATATAAATATTTCGATCAATATATATATATATATTATATCAATATCAACACACACACACACATACATATATATATATATATATATCGATCAATATATATATATATATATATACTGACAGATAGACAGAGGGATCGAAAGAAAGAAAGAGAGAGAGAGAGAGAGAAATATATGCATGAGTTAGTTGAAACGAAATCGGGGCCGACATCTATAAACAACTATATATATATATATATATATATATAAGTTCAGCACCATCAATTGGCAAGACGAAAAAAGTGTTTAAACAAAGCATGTAATTGTAAGGATGCCGTAACATACTTATATATATATATAGAGAGAGAGAGAGAGTCATCCGCAGACAGATGTGTTTCGCTGTATCACAGCTCATCAGTACGGTTAGACTCCGACTGCTTTTAACCCATACCCGACCTAATTAGCGTCAGTCGGCGATTCTACCTCTGGTCTATGGGCGCTCGGTAGAAGAAGGCAGACTTTTTAGCGTGCATATTATCATTATACCTACCCAATAGCCAGAGTACTCTAATTCATTACTGAATGAGCGATGCTCATATATATATATACTTTTTAAAAATATTTTTCTAATCAGAAGAATTTTATAACTTAAGCGTTACTTTTCGTGGCTACTCGTATTTCAATAGATGGCCCATTTATTTCTTAACAATTAGACTTATTTATTTTCGTCGACCGGCATTAAATGTTCGGTATATTTTGTTAAATAAACATATGTGCTTATCGACACAGAATGCAGAAGTTCGTTTGTAGCAAATTCATCGATTATTGGCTTGTTTTTCTTTAGCAACCGCTGTTTTTTAATATCGAAATATCAATATTATTTACGCAATTTTGGAGGAGATAATTGTGATTTCAATCACGGGCGTATTATTTATTAACCTATAGGTTGAGCAATAAAGACAAATTCACACCTTCCCAAAGGTATATATATATATATATATATATATATATATATATATATATATTAATGCAGGTTTCATTGAATAATATAGACAAGTTTTGTCTATTAATTTTGTGTAGGATCCGTTCATACCGTCTGATATACTTGATGGTGATGTCGTTAAAAGACAACAAAAAATCACAGTATTTGTTGAATTTTTTATCAGGTCTAAGCTTTCGGCTCACATAAGCCATTATCAAAGAGTAAATAATAACACACAGTAAACATAGAACATTTAAGCTATTAACAATAAAGATAATTGAATTGAAAATATAAGTCCATCCCTACCGTGGCGGATGGCCGAAGACAGTGACAAAATAGTGGTGTTGTGGTCCCTGGTCTGATTACAGACATTTGAGTACGTTGCTGGAAATATCGAAATTGATTGTATTCAAACCAGGTTTAAACTGTTTAATGTAGAGTGCTTCGAGGATTTTTAGTTTCTGCTTATTATTTTCTTGTTTGAGTATGTACGTGTTATCAACAAGCGTTTTTCTCAGATATATATATATGTGCGTTGTGGTGCAGTGGATATCGGAACGAGAAATCGGGGAGCCGAGTTCGAATTCCAGTTGAATTCATTGCATTCGCTTACGCGCAAATTACCTTGGGAAAGGTATTAATCCGTCTATTCCTTCCAGTTATGGGTCAAATAACAGGACAGATTGGGTTCTATAAGCATGGTTGGCAACCAGTCTCCCGCAGAAAGCAATGGTAACCTACTGCGGGTTAATTTTCTGCCCAGTCAGTCATGTCTCTTTCGAGACATGATCGCCCAAGCGTGTATCCCGTATGGCACTTGACTAACTGACTGACTGACTGACTGACTTGACGTGTGTTGTAACACGGGTCATACGCATATTAAACACATGTGAGGTTTTGTGAAATCGGTTTGGATATCTTTTTCAAAGTTTTGTTAAATAAATATTTTATTTTATTCACGTTGTTCGGGCAGTTTTACTCATCTTTATCGGCACGTTTACGACGTTCCAGCTGTTGTATGTGTAATGAGTCGGTCGGTCGGTCGGTCGGTCGGTCGGTCGGTCGGTCGGTCGGTCAACTTGACATCCCGCAAAACGAGTCAAGGTGGGCAGGAAACTGATTGATAGCTGGCACGTCTATGCAATGCTAGGTGTTTTGCATAGGCCAGTTACTAAGCTCTATGTAAAGCGCTGGAATAAGAGGACAAGGGGTCTTCCTGAGTGGTGTAGACAGTGCGCGTCACTACGGTCGTAGGAGGTAAAAAGAGTTTTGTTTTGTTTCGTGACACATTTCAACACAGTACGTCCCGGCCTTCATCAGCTGCTATGAATTTTGTAAGGAACAATTTATTTGCATCACTGGTGTATCATTCTCATTCCATGTGTGATGCCAACTCCGGTAGCCATGTAGTTATCTCCCTTTAACTTAATTCTCTATGTTATTAAGATTATAGCAACAGTTCGAACAACGTAAATAATGTAGGTACTCCTTCATCTGTAGATGTATGGACAAAAATTTTACCGTTTAATATGAAGCCTATTTAATTCCGTTTACCTGGAGCTTAGATTTTCTAAGATACGCACATTTGAATAAATGAATTAGAACATCTTAAAGATTAAATTTATTTTGGAAAATGTAAAATATTTGGCCAGAAACAGCTTAACCAATGAAAAGAGTTCAATTCGACTTTTATAAAATGTAAAACAGTTCAAGATATAAAATCATTACAATACATGTGTTTTGCCGCTGTGGTATCATAAATCGTGTGTTGTACCCCTATGGCATGATTAATCAGGTTTTTTATCCCTATGGTATTATTAATCGCGTATTTTACACCCATGGTATCATTAATCGTGCGTTTTATGCCGATGGTATTATTAATTGTGTGTTTTATCCCTATGGTATTATTAATCGTATGCTCTATATCTATGGTATTATAAATCGGGTGTTTTACTCCTGTAGTAACATTAATCATGTGTTTTAACACTATGATATCATTAATCGGGTGTTTTACCACTACGGTGTCATTAATCATGTGTTTTAACCCCATGGTATCATTAATCGTGTGTTTTACCCCCTTGGTATCATCAATTGTTCGTTTTAAACCTACGGTATCATTAATCCTGTGATTTAACCCTATGGTATTAATAATCGTGTGTTTTACCCCCTTGGTATCGTTAACCGTTCGTTTTAACCCTACGGTATCATTAATCATGTGTTTTATCCCTATGGCATTATTAATCGTGTGTTTTACCCCCTTGGTATCATTAACCGTTCGTTTTAAACCTACGGTATCATTAATCATGTCTTTTATCCCTATGGAAATACTAATCGTGTGTTTTACCCCCTTGGCATCATTAATCGTTCGTTTTAACCCTACGGTATCATTAATCATGTGTTTTATCCCCATGGTACCATTAATCGTGTTTTACCCCATTGGTATCATTAATCGTTCGTTTCAATGCTACAGTATCATTAATCGTGTGTTTTACCCCCTTGTTATCATTAACCGTATGTTTTGCCCCTATGGTATCATTAATCATGTATTTTAACCCTATGGTATCATTAATCATGTGTTTTCTCCCTATGATATCATAAATCATGAGTTTTATCCCTATGGTATCATTAATCGTTCCTTTTAAACCTACGGTATCATTAATCGTTCGTTTTAACCCGACGTATAATTAATCATGTGTTTTAAATCTATGATATAATTAATCGCGTGTTTTACCCCTTTGGTGTAATTAATCGTTCGTTTTAACCCTACGGTATCATTAATCATGTGTTTTATCCCTATGGCATTATTAATCGTGTGTTTTACCCCCTTCGTATCATTAACCGTTCGTTTTAAACCTACGGTATCATTAATCATGTCTTTTATCCCTATGGAAAAACTAATCGTGTGTTTTACCCCCTTGGAATCATTAATCGTTCGTTTCAATCCTACAGTATCATTAATCGTTCGTTTTAACCCGACGTATAATTAATCATGTGTTTTAAATCTATGATATAATTAATCGCGTGTTTTACCCCTTTGGTGTAATTAATCGTTCGTTTTAAACCTACGGTATCATTAATCGTTCGTTTGAACCCTACGGTATCATTAATCATGTGTTTTATCCCCATGGTACCATTAACCGGATGTTTTGCCCCTATGGTATCAGTAATCATGCGTTTTATCCCTATGATATCATAAATCATGTGTTTTATCCCTATGGTATCATTAATCGTTCCTTTTAAACCTACGGTATCATTAATCGTTCGTTTTAACCCGACGTATAATTAATCATGTGTTTTAAACCTATGATATAATTAATCGCGTGTTTTATCCCTTGGTGTAATTAACCGTTCGTTTTAACCCTACGGTATCATTAATCGTTCGTTTTAAAACTGTGGTATCATTAATCATGTGTTTTACCCCCTTGGTATCATTAATTGTTCGTTTTAACCCCACTGTATCATTAATCATGTGTTTTAACACTATGGTATCATTAATCGTGTGTTTTACCCCCTTGTTATCAGTACCCGTATGTTTTAACCCTATGGTATCATTAAACATGTGTTTTAAATCTATGGCATCATTAATCGATTAATCGTGTGTTTTACCCCCTTGGGATCATTAATCGTTCGTTTTACCCCTACGGTATCATTAGGCTGTAAACAACTGAATAAATGCTTATGTTTTAAAACCATTAAGTACCACAAGAAAAACATAAACATTCCGTCGTCTCGGCTAGTCAATCCAACTACAACAGAATTAGGTAAGATAAGTAAAACGACCTTAAGAGAAATATGCAATAAGCTTACGGCAAAAACTAATTGAGAGAAACTGTGAATGTTATATCCTGGCTCGTATGCTTATAAAATACGTTATCAAAGTATTTTGTACGCTTCTATATTAGAATAGGTGCTTCAAAACTCTCTTTTCACATTTCATAAAAATTAATAAATGTGAAACGTACAAAGGTGCATATAATCAAAAGGTGCCATACATTTGTACTTTTCTATGGCAATATTGTAGAATAGTCCAAACTAGGTACCGCCAATAACTCGCTGGAAAAACCGCATAGTATAAATGAAAAAGAACCCTAAATTAATAAAAAGGAACTTTTTTCCATCAATAAGTTTATATTATTATTAAGGAGAAAGATCAAGGTAATTTTAATATTTTTGTAAAATTTTTTAATCTCTTCTAACCTGTTCGTAAAAAAAAATTGATTTTAGTTAGCGGGTAATCAAATCGTTACGAGAGTTTACAAGGGACAACATAGTATTACATAACTTTTTTTCTTGTGACAAACACATTAATTTGTTAATTCTTGCAAAAACAAAATATTTGTCGCATTTTAATAAAGCTTTTAGGACAGATTCACAAATGAATGATATTATATTTGGTGCCAGGTCCACGGCCGATTTGCTAACAACCGTAACGGAGTACATGCGTCTGACGAGGCTCGAGCGGTTGCTCTGGGCATCTCCAAGGCTTTTGACAGGGTTTGGCACTCTGGCCTCCTATGCAAGCTACGGGGTTACGGTATTACCGGTCGCCTGCTTGACTTAATCCAATCTTTTTTAAATAACCGCAAAATGAAGGTCGTTTTGAATGGGCATGCCTCTTTATCCTAGAGCACGAATGCTGGTGTCCCACAGGGCTCTATCCTTATTTTCATCAACGACCTCCCAGATGAGATCAGTTCCCAAGTAGGCATCTATGCAGACGACACCACAATATACTCCCGCACCAGTAAGAAACCTGTCGTGGCGGACAGACATAATCTCTCTGCTGACATTGAACGGGATCTATACTCTGTGGTGAACTGGGGCAAGAAGTGGCTTGTCAACTTCAATGCATCTAACACCAAGCTGTTTTCTGTCAACCATCACAGGCAACCTCTCCTGCCTCCCATAAGCATGGACCAAGCGATTCTCCCTGAGAGCAACACACTACGCCTCCTCGGCCTTACCCTCTCCTCAGACCTCAAATGGAACCACTATATTGATTCTATAGCTAAATCTACTGCTAAGAAAGTTGGATCACTATGCCGATCCAGGATGTTTTTTCTGCCTGAATCCATCCTGCATATATACAAGTCAACCATCCGTCCGTGCATGGACAGTCTGTAATGTGATAGGTACTGATCTGGCGGCTCGTCTGCAGCCACTTCCCCACCGTCGAAATGTGGCCTCCCTTTGTCTATTCTGTAAATACTTTCATGGCTTCTGCCTCGGACGAACTTCAGTCACTCGTGCCTCCTCAACAGGTGTTTACTCGTGCAACCAGACTGGTAACTGGGTCTGACCCATTCACAGTCAGGTTAGCCAAATGCAGACGACAATTCTACTCCTGCAGCTTCTTCTCCCGCACTTCCCGCCTATGAAACTCTCTCCCATATTCTTGCTTTCCTGACAGCTACAACCTCCAGAAATTTAAATGCAATGTCAATACTCATCTATTAACCACTGGACTCTAGCTCTCTCCCTACCCCTGTATAACCTTCCCTTTCTCTCCACCTATGTATCTGTCATCGCACCTGCATTCTCAGCTTTCTATTGCTCCTTTCTAACTAGTTTGTACTCCTCACTCTTTTCTAATTAATCTTTTTACAGTTATGTAGCCCCCAGCTCATCAGTGGCATTTCTGCCTTGCTCGAGGTGAAATGATTAAATGATTTTAAAAAAAAATATTATTTTTAGAAAATCTTCGTAAAAATATTTTTTCCATCTGTCAACGTAAATTCATGAAATATTAAAAAAACATATTTTGTTGCGAAAATTGGTTTTATTAGCTAAACCCGGGACTCTTTGGAGAATTTAAATAATTTATCATTTTTTGAAACATTCTGCTTTTATTTCCAAAATCTGCCCCCAATAATAAAATAAAAATGCAATATAACTGTAACATTATTTTATTTGATAAGAATTTAATTGCTTGAATAAATTAGATTAAAGACATTATTGTCTAAGGAATAACTTCTTCGATAAATAATGAAATTTTAAAGAATTGTTTTCATTTTTTTAAAATTATAATAATTTATAAACTTTGAAAAATATTTTAAAAATACTTCATAGATTTGTCGGGGTTAGTTTAAAACTTACTAAGCGAAGATTTTATCTACTAATCGAAAATTAAAAAGTTAAATACAAATCGTCGTGCCTTCCTAATTTTAGAATAATTTTAATTTTTTTGTTTCTTTGTAGCTTTTTTCCTTGTATGGTAATTTGTATGTGTAAATTAAAAGGTCATGTGTTTAGGTGTTTCTTTCTTTTACAGGAAAAAAAATTATGTCATTTGTGATCGCTATATGCTTATCTTATCTCGCATCAGTCAAGTCTGTCATGACATAGGGTTTTATTACAAATTCATGCTCTAAATAAGTACTACTTGTGTAAATCAGATTAAATTAGCATAATTATTTTTAATTTTTCAAAAATAATGTATCACAAATTTTTTTTTTTATCATTTCACCCCAAGCAACGCATTCCACTGCTACTATAGCGCAGGGGGTTACACAAAGCGATTAGATATAGGAAATGTCAGAATGAGGGTGATAGACGAGTAAGGAGGTACATAGGAAGAGTGTTTGAGAGAATGGGTGCGAGTTAGTGTGTTAGGAGGTGTCTATTGACCTTACATTTAAACTCCTGGAGGTTGTAGCCGTCGAGGAAGCAAGTATGCGGAAGGGAATTCCACAGGCAGCAAGTGCGAGAAAAGAAGCTATTGGCGTAGAAATTGAGGTTACATTGGTTTCATTTCAGGTTCATTGGTTTCACTGTAAAAGGGTGGGACCTAGTTGCCAATCTAGTATCTCGTTCAAATTCGTACCTAGGGTGCACCAGTGATCTAAGATAATCGGAGCAGAAGCCGTGAAAGTATTTATAGAAGTGGCACAGGGAAGCCGCGTCACGCCGGTGGGAGAGAGACTGCAGGCGGTCAGCCAAGTCGTTATCGATCCCATTACAGATTCTCCGTTGTATTTTGTCAAGAACCCCGAGGAGAATAGCAGGGGCACCTTACAAGATGTGGTAGCAGTATTCAATACACGGGCGGATGGTAGATTTATATATGTGCAGGATAGATTCGGACGGGAAAAACTTCCGGGCCCTGCACAGAGAATCTACTTTCATAGCAGTGGATTTTTCAATGGATTCTATATAGTCATTCCACTTGAGATCCGCTGAAAGTGTGAGGCCAAGCAGGCGTAGTGTTTTACTCTCTGGGAGGCAAGCCTGTTCCATGCTAATGGGAGGGAGGTGCGATTGTATTTTATTTTTGCAATGTTTTTAAAACCAAGAATTATCCTTTGTATACAAATGTTTCGATCGTTTAAAATGGCCGAAAAATTGAAAGATTAAAAAATAAAGATTTGAAAGTTCAAATTTTAATCAATATAATTTCTGTTAGAAATACACCAGAGTATTTTGCTTACTGGAAATAGTAAATTTAATTCTTTCGCCTTCAATTAAAATTAAAATAAATTTAAAAAAAAACTTCTATGCTTTAAAAAAAGGTTCAATTTGTAATCTAGATATCGAAAATGAATGGGGGTATCTAGTCCAAACGTTGGTATCAGTTAGAACTTTACTAAAACAATGTTATAGAATTATCCAAACGGTGCCATACATTTGTACTTTTATAGCACTATTACAGAAAGTACAATTTTATTGAATAGTACAAACAGTTACTTTTTTTAAAAATCATTTCAGCCCAAGCAAAGCATTCTACTGCCACTGTTGCGCAGGGGGTTACATAGGGGAAAGTGATGAGAAAGAGTAACAGGTTATATAGAGGACGTCAGTAGGTGGGTAAGAGAAGGAGGATTGTGGCCATAAAGTGAGGGATCAGTTTATATATTGATTGTAGTAGAATTGATCCCCCACTTTATATCCACATTATAATAGTATAGAAATTGTTTTTTATAATACTATTTTTTAAATCATTTCAGCCCAAGCAAAGCATTCTACTGCCACTGTTGCGCAGGGGGTTACATAGGGGAAAGTGATGAGAAAGAGTGGTTAGTTATAGGAAATGTCAGGAGGAGGGTGATAGACGGATGAGAATACCGGTGTAATTGGGTGGAGTGGATGGAGAAAAGTGCTTGACAGTTAGTGAGATAGGAGATGTTTATTGACCTTACATTTAACTTCCTGGAGATTGTAACTGTCGGGGAAGCAAGTATATGGAAGGGAATTCCACAGGCGAGAAGTGCGAGAGAAAGGATGCGAGTTAGTGTGATAGGAGATGTCTATTGACCTTACATTTAAATTCCTGGAGATTGTAACTGTCGGGGAAGCAAAGATAAGGTAGATAATTCCACAGGCGGGAAGTGCGAGAGAAAGGATGCGAGTTAGTGAGATAGGAGATGGCTATTTACTTTACATTTAAATTCCTGGAGATTGTAGCTGTCGGGGAAGCAAGTATATGGAAGGGAATTCTACATGTGGGAAGTGCGTGAAAAGAAGCTGTTAGAATAGAAATTGCGGTTACGCTTTATCGGTTGCACTGTAAAAGGGTGGGATCTAGTTGCGAATCTAGTAGCTCGTGTGAATTCATACTTAGTGGTCACCAGTGATCTAAGTTCATCGGAGCAGAAGCTGTGAAATTATTTATAGAAAAGTTGCAGGGAAGCCACGTCGCGCTGGTGAGAGAGCGACTGCACACAATATGAATAAAATGGGTAGCCATTAACAATCATGGCCTGTATCGGGATGGCGGATTGATAGAGGTAGTGGATGAAAAAAAATGAGAGATAAGATAATTAAAAATGTTATTGAATTCTGTATATAGCCGCTGGGTCTGGAAAAAACAACGATGACAGAGGCACCTGCTGTATGCAACCCGCTTCGTCAGCGAACACCTGTTCTTAACGACCGTTTTCCTATGCACGGACGATTTACTAATGTTAATTGACTACCAGTGAGCGACCATCTCCAGAACGTGACCAGTGTCTAACATCAACGAGTGAAAATTATTGATCAAACGATTGTTTAAAACAAAATTCATTTTGGCTGTACATTTCCAATTTCTAAATCAGGAGAAATTAAATGAGGAATTTATTTAAATTTTCTTTGATCTAATGTCATTAACACTGCCTCATTGTTTTGGGATTGTAGTGTTTTTTCAAACTCTTAATACTTGTTCTCTTTGTTTATTTATTTTTTTTGTATCTTTGTACAATATTTCTATCTGGGTATATCTACTCCATCTCTCTGTTTCTCTACTCCGATCCCGGTCATTGTTGTTTTTGTATGTTTTTTTTTTTCATTTATTATCGCAAATTCTCTTTTCCTGACATTCACTTCTAAGAAAAGTATTGAAACTGTATAAATTGCAGATATGGTTACATTATTATTATTATTATTATTATTATTATTATTATTATTATTATTATGTCATTTTTCATCATATTTCGATTTCTGCATTGGTCTCACTACCAACCAAGTCTGCGGGGAGACTTAAGGCAGGTAGTGGCGTGTTGTTATGACTCCATTTCATGTTTTTCTATCTTCCCTATCATCCCCAGCATTACATAGATAAAGTTTTCCTTAGTGTGTGGGCTGTACTTAATAAGACAATTTTTTGTATATCTCTTAAGCTGGGGTTTCCAGGGATTCTTTCAATGTGTTGTTTTGTTCCATTTTTTATCATTCCAAGTGCACCTACTATCACTGGCACAACTCTTGTTTTCAATTTCCACATTTTTTCTATTTCAATTTCCAGGTCTTTATATTTTGACAGTTTTTCAAATTCCTTGGTTGCTATGTTACAATCCGCTGGACAAGCCATATCAATTAATAGACAAGTTTTCTCCTTCTGGTTTTTAACAATAATGTCTGGCCTGTTTGCTTCAATTTTTCTGTCTGTGTAGATGGTGTAATCCCATAGAATGGTTACATCTTCTATTTCTGTAACCGGTGCTGGATGATGTTCATACCAGTGTTTGTTTACAGCTTTTCCATAATGTTTGCACATTGCCCAATGTAAATATTGCCCAACTCTATCGTGGCGATTTTTATATTCGTTTGGGGCAAGCACAGAACAGCCTGAGATTAGGTGGTCTATTGTTTCTTGGTGTTTATCACAAAACCTGCATTTTGGATCCATATTATTATGCATAATATTTGCCTGAAAGTTTCTCGTGAAAAGACTTTGTTCTTGTGCTGCAAGTATAAATCCTTCAGTTTCAGACTTTAATCCAGATGCACGTAACCATCGATGAGTATTAACTTTGTCAACATTGGATTTATTGGCACGTATTGGATATTGGCCATGCAGAGGTTTGTCTTGCCAGCGCTGTTTCATCTTTTCAAGAGCTTTATCTTTGGCTTTCATTTTCATATTTTTTGCTGCAATAGTTGGTTCTTGGCTACTGTTTTGCTTTTCTACAGAATCTACTAACTGTAATTCTTGTTTGTATTTACTGCCTTCTTTTATTATTGAATATTTTTTCTTTCTTTCTTCATGTTGCCTTACTAATTGTATCATCCAACCCTTTGTTGTTTCTATGTATGTTAATAAGCCAATAGTTGTTGTCTTGTATGACAATTCCAGCTGAATAAGACCCCTTCCACCTTCTTTACGGGGTATGTATAGACGGTCTACATCAGCCTTTGGGTGATGCATCCTATGCTTAGAAAGAAGCTTTCTTGTTTTAGCATCCATTCGCCTGATGTCGTTTAGAGTCCAGTTTAAGATGTTGAAGCTATATTGGACAACTGGGATTGCAAGGCTATTAATGGCCATAACTCTATTCTGTGAATTTAATTCAGTTTTTAATATCATTCGTAGCCTTCTATAGTACTCTTTACGCACTATTTCTTTCATTTTTTTATGGTGAATGTTTTCGCTCTCATTTACACCTAGGTATTTATAAGCTTCTTCTGGTTTCAATTCTTTTATTGTTACAGCAGGGTCTAGGCTAATTGAGGATGTTTCTTGTATTGATCCACGTAAAACTGTAGCTTTAGCACATTTATTCAAATTAAATTTCATTCCAATGTCTTCGCTGAAGCATTTTACAGTTTGCAGAAGACCTTCCAGCTCATTATCATTCTTAGCATATAACTTTAAGTCATCCATGTAAAATAGATGGCTTATTTTCTTTTGGCCTATTTTATAACCACATTCTGTCTTATTAAGTTGACTGGTTAGTGCTATTAATGATATGCAGAATAGTAAGGGAGATAAAGAATCACCTTGAAATATACCTCTTTTGATGTTTATTTCATCAGACTTATAGGTTCCATTTATATGATTGAGGTAAAGGGTTGTTTTCCATATAGACATGCACTGTTTGATGAAATTGATGATGACGGGCGATATCTTGTATATATTTAAAGTCTTTAAAATCCATTCATGTGGCACACTATCGAATGCCTTTCGGTAGTCTATCCAGGCAGTACTAAGATTTTTCTTTGTCTTGTAGCAGTTTTCCAGGATCATTTTGTTAATTAGCAATTGGTCTTTACAGCCATAACAGCCACGTTTGCACCCTTTTTGTTCAAGCGGTATCATGTCATTTCTTTCTAAGAATAAATATGTTTGTTTTGTTAAAATAGATGTTAGTAGTTTATATGTTGTCGGAAGACATGTAATTGGTCTGTAGTTTTTCGGGTTGTTTGTGTCACCATTCTTGGGTAGAAGAAATGTAATTCCTTTTGTCATCCATGCAGGAATTTTAGTGGGATCGTCAACCATTTCTTGGAGTTCTTTGGCTATTTTTTTATGTGCTGCATTTAAATAATATAGCCAAAAGTTAGGAATTTTATCTATACCTGGAGTTTTCCAATTGTGTGCTTTTTTTAGTGCAAATTTAACATCATCTTCTGTAATTCCAGACCATGTCTGTTCGGGTTTATTCTTCATTCGTTCTATCTCCTGCGTAATCCAATATACTTCCTTGCTAGGTTCTTTAGGGCAAGCCCATATCTTTTCCCAGAACTGTGTGACTTCTTCCATTCTGGGGGGTACTGTCACTTCAATTCTTTTTTTTACCTATTTCCCTGTAAAATCTCTTTGTATCAGTCTGAAAGATCTTGTTTTGTCTGTAAAATTTTGCTCTTTTTTCATAGCGTCTTATTCTTTGAGCTTATTATTATTATTATTATTATCATCATCATCATCATCATCATTATTATTATTATTATTATTAATACTACTACGACTACTACTACTACTACTACTGCTGCTGCTGCTGCTGCTGCTACTACTACTACTATTATTATTATTATTATTCTTGTTTTTTCTCTTTCTTCTTCTTCTTTTTCTTCTTCTCTTCGTTCTTCTTTTTCTCCTTTTTTCTATTTCTTCTTCTTTTTCTTCTTCTTCTTCCTTTTTCTTCTTCTTCTTCTTCTTTATTCCCCTTCTTCTTTTTCTCCTTCTTGTTTTTTCTTTTTTCTTTCTTCTTCTTCTTTTTCTTTTTCTTCTTCTTCCTTCTTCTTCTTCTTCTTCCTTCTTCTTATTTCTTGTTTTTTCTCTTTCTTCTTCTTCTTCTTCTTCTTATTTCTTGTTTTTTCTCTTTCTTCTTCTTCTTTTTCTTCTTCTTCTTATTTCTTGTTTTTTCTCTTTCTTCTTCTTCTTCTTCTTCTTCTTCTTTTCTTCTTCTTCTTCTCTCTTTGTCTTCTCTTATTTCTTCTTCTTCTTGTTATTTCTTTCTTTCTTCTTCTTCTTCTTCTTCTTCTTCTCTCTTTGTCTTCTCTTATTTCTTCTTCTTCTTGTTTTTTCTCTTTCTTCTTCTTCTCTTCGTTCTTCTTTTTCTCCTTTTTTCTATTTCTTCTTCTTTTTCTTCTTCTCTTCCTTTTTCTTCGTCTTCTTTTCTTTATTTCCCTTCTTCTTTTTCTCCTTCTTGTTTTTTCTCTTTCTTCTTCTTCTTTTTCTTTTTCTTCTCTTCCGTCTTCTTCTTCTTCTTCTTCCTTCTTCTTATTTCTTGTTTTTTCTCTTTCTTCTTCTTCTTTTTCTTCTTCTTCTTCTTCTTATTTCTTGTTTTTTCTCTTTCTTCTTCTTCTTTTTCTTCTTCTTCTTATTTCTTGTTCTTCTTCTTCTTCTTCTTCTTCTTCTTCTTCTTCTTCTTCTTGTGCCGTGTTTTTGCTGCGGATATCGTGGACCGAACATGCAAGCAACGATGAGGTGTTGGAAAGAATAGCAACAAAAAGGAAATTAATGCTGAGCATCTGGAAGAGACAAGTGAAGTCCCTGGGACACGCAATGAGGAAGGAGAGCTTGGAGAACCTGATACTGACAGGCCAGATAGAAGGAAAAAGATACAGAGGAAGGCAGCGGATGACATATTTGCAGGGCCTGATCAGGTTGATGACGGAACGGGGGTTGCAAGGTGTAATAGAAAAAACACACTAAGAACCACAAGGGACAAGGTGACGTGGAGAACCACGAAGGGACAGGTCGCATAGAAGAAGATGAAGGTGATCATGGACTTCCACTTGGCTCTATCATTTGTTGCTCTCGATATTTTTTTCTCTTGGAATCTCTAAGCCCCGCACTGCCATCCATTTGCTCATACCTAACAAGTAGACCTCGCGCTTCTTTCCACTGTCTCTCCTACCATTTATCCGAGCTGTGAGTATTACGTTCTCCAGACCTTCCTTCCTCATTACGTGTCCCAACAACCCCATTTGTCTCTTCCTGGTATTTTGTATCAGTTTTCTAAAAAAACAAAACAAAACAAAACACTACACAGAGTGCAATAATTAAATTTTTTTAAAACCATCAGTCAGTTAAGTGCCATACGTTAAACACGCTTGGCCGATCATGTCTCGAAAGAGACATGACTGACTGGACAGAAGATTATCCCGCAGTAGGTTGCCATTGCTTTCTGCGGTAGACCGGTTGCCGACCAAGGATATAGAACCCTTTCTGTCCTGCTATTTAACCCATAACTGGAAGGAAGAGATGGATTAATACCTTTCCCAAGGGTATTTGCGTGAATACAACGGATTCAACTGGAATTCGAACTCGGCTCCCCGGGCTCTCGTTCCGAGCCGATATCCACTGTACCACAACGCACATCCTTTAAGACCATACTATTGTAAATAAATAAATATTTTAGTCTTATGCTGGTGTTGTAAATACTTTTCTTTAATATTTTAAAATTTTTGGAAAATAATTTTGCTGAATAAATCTCTTCAAAATTAAGCCATCTTCATATATTCTCATTTATTTATTACCAGATTACATAATAAAATTATAATATGTACACTCTGGTGAGTAGAGATATACTCTTATGGCGTACATTTAATGAGCCTTTAGCGAGCGACTACCTGCCGTATCAGATCGCATGATGGCAGTATGAGTGATCCATTACGAAAGGTCCCACTGCATTTTTATTCTTCATCGTTGACACTTGTGTGGAACAGGAGGGCAGCCGGAGAGAGATCGCACATACGAAAGAGCCGACGCGAGTCTTTAACCATTCTGTTTCTTCAGCCAAAAATTCTAGACATTTTATAGTCTTAAAACTCCCACACATTTTTCGCTTTAACGCCGTTATTTACGGCTGTTTTTATCTATCAAGTACACCCGGTGGTCCATTGATTCTCGCTTATTTTATTTCTTTTTCGTTGCTTTTGGTAGACATCATCTAAGTCCGGATACATCTGTCAAACACACAAATTTTTGCTGACTTTTATCTACGGCCGGATGTATATGTCAACCACATGATTTCAGGGTCATCACGTTTCAAGCCGGCTGTAAGTTTTTGTTGAGCTTACATAGGGCCGGATGTGTTTGTCAGTTACTTTCGAAGTTCAATATATTGTATTATATGAGCTCTTCAAAGCACTTTGTTTCGACATCGTAGTTGAGATGACGATCAAAGTTTTCTAATACTCCTATATTGAATTTGATAAATACAGAGTCTGAAACAAATAAACAGTTAATCTACGGGAATTGTAGGGCGACTATCCCTAGAAGAGAAATCAAACACATGCTCTGACGAATAAAAGGTAGTCTTTCTATGAATTCTTGGAATATAGAAGTGTTGGAAGAAATGATGAAAAGATTACTAAGAGGCGTTTTACAAAGAAGGACATGAATAAAAGCATGTGCTTAAACCATTAGTAACAGTTGTAAAGGGTTGTCAAAAAAACAAAAAGAGAAGTGGATCCAAACCCGTAAAATTTACAAATGAAGTCCAAAATCAGTAGAATCATCGAATTGTTGAATAAATCATTTCGTAAAAATTTCATTTTACATAACATTTTCAAGAAAACAGTGTACAACCCGTTACAGATGTAAAGTAGAAAAATAATTAAATAGCAGAATAATAAATAAATATATTAAGGTTTAGTTTGTGTAAGCTACAGAGAAAATATGCAATTACAAGATTTGGCTCCATTGAGCTACGATTGTCTAATATAGCGCGTTGTATATAGGCTACTACGGAGCCTACAAAAGGCCCAAACTCTATACATGGCTTCCACAGAAGTAAGGCTTAAAATGATGTTTTATAACCACATATCTTTATTCATGCTAACAAGATATACAGACAACAGAAAACTAGATGGTTTTTCATGGAGTGTTAAAAAAAATACTCAATAAAAAATAGGATATATTGACTATGCAATATCGAGAATTAGATGAGCAAACTTTGCTAAGAACCGAAATTGGCAATTATGCATTATCCAAAGCAGCACATGATCGTGAACGAAAGATTAGAAATGATTGCCGCTTGCAAACACGGAAAGAAATGGATACAAGCAAGTTACGGCCGGAGAAAGAAACATTTTGCGGCATGATAAAACCCTACCTATAGAAACTAATATATATATATATATATATATATATATATATATATTAAAAAAGGATTAATTCAAAGATGTTGAATGGCCATTTCGATATGAAGATCCCCACGGGGGATAACACATCACCTCAGCAACAGAATGACCTGGCCATTCAACATCTTTGAATTAATCCTTTTTTAATATATATTTGCTCTGTAATATTTTATTACATGGAGCTCTCTTCCTGTATCGTTTTTTAATATTAAAATAAAATTTTTAATATTAATTAGGATCGAGTTTTTGGAATTTGCCTTCCTGCTTTTTTCCCTTGGATTGAAGTATCTGAATTAATATATATATATATATATACATATATGTAATGAATTATTTTGAACATTATTTTTACCGATACTCGTATTTAAAAAGATATTCTGTTTTTAATTAAACAGTATTTTATATTTATATCTACCGGCCTGATTATTTCACGAAATTTTTAAATTTTTATTATATATATATATATATATATATATATATATATATATATAGCAGATATAGCAGTATGCTTATATATATATATATATATATATATATATATATATCAGCATAACGTGTCTGCCTTAATTTTTCTTATATATATATATATGTAAACATGTTACGGAAATTAACGAATTTTAACGAAACTTGGTTACAAGCAACCGACAATTTGTAATGAAATATTTTGAACATTATTTTTACCGATTCTCGTATTTAAGTAGATATTCTGTTTTTAATTAAACAGTATTTTATATTTATATCTACCGGCCTGATTATTTTTACGATAAATTTTATTACGAAATTTAAATACGAGTATCGGTAAAAATAATGTTCAAATTAATTCATTACACACACACATATATATATATATATGTAAAAATTAAAACACATGTTATTCCAGGTTAAGCGGAAGCAGGACCTTTTTAGGCGAACCGTCATGAGCTTTCGTTTTTATTGTACAGAAGATTTTACAAGAATGAAATTTACAAATAAAGACCCCACAAAAAACAAAAACAAAAATAAAAATAAAAGATCGCTCCTTTAAAAAAATTTTTTTATCATATCAACCCGAGCAAGGCGGTAACGCCACTGATATGCAGTGGGCTACGTAAGAGTGAAAAGATTGGAAAAGAGAAAGCCGGAAAACACATCCTAAACAGGGAACAAGTGGTGAGCCTCTTCACCTGTTCAATAGGCGTGGGTGGAGTATGAACACGGCGACAGTTTATTCTATTTACTCCAATTGAAAAAAAAAAAAGAAAAAAGGAGTGAAAAGATTGGAAAAAAAGAAAGCCGGGAACCACATCCTAAACAGTGAACACACCTGTTCAATAGACGTGGGTGGAGTGTGAACCGGATGATAGTTTAGTCTATCTGCTCCAATTGAAAAAAAAATGAAAAGAAAAAGGAGTGAACAGATTGGAAAAGAGAAACCACATCCTAAACAGCGAACAAGGGATGAGCCTCTTCACCTGTTCAATAGACGTGGGTGGAGTGTGAACCGGGCGATAGTTTAGACTATCTACTCCAATTGAAAAAACAAAGTGAGAAGTTTGGAAAAGAGAAAACCGGAAACCACATCCTAAACAGGGAACAAGGGATGAGCCTCTTCACCTGTTCAATAGACGTGGGTGGAGTGTGAACCGGGCGATAGTTTAGACTATCTACTCCAATTGAAAAAACAAAGTGAGAAGTTTGGAAAAGAGAAAACCGGAAACCACATCCTAAACAGGGAACAAGGGATGAGCCTCTTCACCTGTTCAATAGAAGTTTTTGGAGTGTGAACCGGGAGTGAAAGAGAAAAGTTCATTGTAGATCAGTTAGGCGAATACACACACACATACAAAGATAAACATATATACACACATATACACAACCACAACATATAATTAAAAAGCACGCGTTTAAACGGGTGTCAACTGAAAGATTCTGTACGTAATTCGGAACACAGAGTGTCCATAAAATCCGTGTGCACTTTAAAAAATTATAACTTTGGATTTCTGTTAGAAATAATCTGTAAACTAGAAAGATGTAGATCTTTGTCACTTTGTTCTGTGTGTTAGACCGTATCTAACTCAGGAATTTTCTAAAAGATGGATCGGAAGGGGTGGACCATTTTATTGGCCTCCGGGTTCACCAGATTTAACTCCATTAGATTGTTTTCATGGGGACATCTGAAAACAATTGTGTATGCAAACCTAGTTCATTTATAGATATGAAAGCTAAAATAACTAATGTGATTTTCAGGCATTACTGTAAATCAGTAAACTACAAAATCGTATTACCCTTTGTATTGCTAATGATGGCGGACATGTGGAAGCTTAAATAAAATTTTAATAAAACATTAAAAACATACATTTACAAATTATTTCTTTCGCAAACACAAATTAACTGCACCCGAACTGTATGTACACCCTATATATATATATATATACAGAGTGTATATAAAATGGGTATATATATATATATATATATATATATATATATATATACAAGAACGAAGAAACATTAAGAAACTATTGCAACATTACATTAACTTAAAACAGTGCTCAATATAAAAATAGAGCAACGAATATTAATTATGAATAATTACTTTAGAACATGTCAAATTAGATTGAAGGAACAATGTCTCATCAGATGACATATATATATTGTCAACCGCAGACAGATCTGTATCACAGCTCATCAATACGGTTAGAATCCGATTGCTTTTTTAACCTAAGATTGAAACTCGACCGAAATGGCGTCAGTCGGCGACTCTACCCCTGGGCTATGGGCGTTCGGTGGAAGTAGGCAGACTTTTTAGCGCATATCATTATACGCGCCCAATAGCTAGTACGCCCTAATTCATTTCACTGAATGAGCGATGCGTACACGCCAGAGTAGCTACTGTTTATCAATGTCTACTATCAATGTCTACTGAGAGCGTAAATATTGTCATCCGGCGACAGATCTGTTTCGCTGTATCACAGCTCATCAGTACGGTTAGACTCCGATTACTTTTTTAACCCAGGATTGAAAACCGACCGAAATATATATATTCTCGCTTTTGGCATTAATTTCGTTTCAACTGACTCATGCATCACTCTTTCACTCTCTCTCACTCACTCTCTCTCTCTCTTTTTCTTTTTCTTTCTTTCCTTCCATCCTTCTTTCTTTCTGTCTCTGTCTCTCTCTCTTTATATACTGAATCCATAGCAAAATCTACTGCTAAGAAGGTTGGGTCACTATGTCGATCCAGGATGTTTTTTCCACCTGAATCCATCCTGCATATATACATGTCAACCATTCGTCCGTGCATGGAGTACTGCTGCCATTTATGGTCAGGTGCCCCTGCCGTTCTCCTCAGTGTTCTTGACAGGCTCCAAAGGAGAGTCTGTAATGTGATAGGTACTGATCTGGCGGCTCGACTGCAGCCATTTCCCCATCGTCGAAAGGTGGCCTCCTTTTGTCTATTCTATAAATACTTTCATGGCTTCTGCTCGGACGAAGTTAAGTCACTCGTGCCTCCTCAACAGGTGTTTACTCGTGCAACCAGACTGGCAACTGGGTCCCACCCATTCACAGTCAGGTTAGCCAAATGCAGATGACAATTCTACTCCTGCAGCTTCTTCTCTCGCACTTTCCCACCTGTGGAACTCGCTTCCGTATTCTTGCTTTCCTGACGGCTACAACCTCCAGAAATTCAAATGCAAAGTCAAGATTCATCTACTAACCACTGGACTCTAGCTCTCTCCCCACCCCCGTATAACCTTCCCTTTCTCTCCACCTATGTATCTGTCATCGCACCTGCTTTCTCAGCTTTCTATTGTTCCTTTCTAACTAGTTTGTACTCCTCACTCTTTCTAATTAATCTTTTTACATTTATGTAGCCCTCTTCACATCAGTGGCGTTTCCGCCTTGCTCGGGGTGAAATGATTATATATATATATATATATATATATATATATATATATATATATATATATATATATATGCTCGTTTCGCGAAAATTAACAGAAAGTATGTTATGGCTATTTTATATAAGTTTTCGGATGATCTTTATAATTTTCCGAAATTTTTATTTCCCCAAGTGCTTTCGGCTCTAATTTCAGCCATTATCAGGGTTTAATTTAATTTTAATTTTAACTGAATATATGGATTCATTTTGTATATACATGTATTCACAGTCATAGGATTTTTGTGATTTTTTTTAAAATGTGAATTTTACTCACTTGAATAGAAGATGCCGACAAAGATAAATTAGCAAGAACCACCGAAACGTTTTGCAACGCAAACACTGCATACATAACATCAAGGACATTTTGAATCCGATTAACGTGAAAAAGGATCAAATCCAGCAATAATTGACCATAGTTAACCTTACTGATCGAATGGAAGCCATGCCAATGAGAGCCGGATATGTCCCACATCATCACAGGCGACATTAGTTGTAGTTGTCGACACGGCTGAAAATCCCGTGTCCGCAACACCGGAAACTTTTTGAAACATCACAAATTTTCAGTCAGTCAGTTAAATGCCATACGTGATAAAAGCTTGGGCGATCATGTCTCGAAAGAGACGTGACTGACTAGGCACAAGATTTTCTATCCTGCTCTTTAAACTATAGCTGAAAGGAGAAGAGACGGATTCTATTAATAAGTAGTAATTAGTGGGGGATTAGTTTATTACTTAATAACAATAGAAAACTGGTCCCCCACTTTTTGCCCAGTTGAAGCTTTACTTATGTTTCCAACTATTATCTTCATTCAGTCAGTTAAATGCCATACGTGATAAAAGCTTGGGCGATCATGTCTCGAAAGAGACATGACTAACTAGGCACAAGATTTTCTATCCTGCTCTTTAAACTATAGCGGAAAGGAGAAGAGACGTATTGTATTTATAAGTAGTGATGAATGGGGGATCAGTTTATTAATTAATAACAATAGAAAGCGATCCCCAATTTTATGCCCAGCAGAAGCTTTACTTATGTTTTCAACTATTATCTAGAGTCAGTCAGTTAAGTTCCATACGTGATACACGCTTGGACGATCATGTCTTGAAAGAGACATGACTGACTGGGCAGAAGATTTTCTATTCTGCTCTTTAAATAGTAGCTGAAGGGAGAAGAGACGGATTGTATTTATAAGTAGTAATTAGTGGGGGATCAGTTTATTATTTAAGAACAATGAAAAAGTTTTCCCTATTTTATGCCTAGCAGAAGATTTTCTTATGATTCCAACTATTATCTTTATTCAGTCAGTCATGCGTCATACTTGATACACGCTTTGGGCGATCATGTCTCCAAAGAGATATAAATGACTGGTCAGAAGATTTTTCCGCAGTAAATTAGCATTTCTTTCTGTGGTAGAATGATTTTCACCCACGGCTATAGAACCCAATCTTTTCTTTTCAGCTATTTCAACCATAGCATGAGATAGAACTGACTGATTAATATATTTCCTAGGGTTGTTTCCGCGTATATGAATGCAACGTATTCAACTAGAATTTGAACTCGGCTCTCCACTTCCTTGTTCTGAGGCGATATCCACTGCACGAAAATACATATTCACAAATTTGGTCATTCAATTAAGTGCCATACGTGATACACGCTTACGCGATCATGTCTCGTAAGAGGCATGACAGACGAAGCAGAAGTTTATCCCGCAGTATGTTTCCATTGCTTTCTGGTTGCCATCCAAGACTATAGAACTCAATCTGCCCTGTTATTTAACCCATTAATGGAGGAAAGAGACGGATTAATGCTTTTTCCAAAGGCACTTGTGCGTAAGTGAATGCAATGAGTTTAACTGGCGTTCCAAGTCGGCTTTCAGATTTC
>JBBBDQ010000450.1:352500-375000 GCA_037127315.1 Ascarosepion bandense
ATTGGACTGGGGTAAGAAATGGTTAGTAAATTTTAATGCTTCTAAAACGAAGCTACTCTCAATTAACCATCATCGACAATCTCACTTACCTCCCATTAGCATGGACATGGATTGCATCCCAGAGAGTAAAACACTACGCCTCCTTGGTCTCACACTTTCAGCGGACCTCAAGTGGAATGACTATATCGAATCCATTGCTAAATCCGCTGCTATGAAAGTTGGTTCTCTGTGTAGGGCCCGGAAGTTTTTTCTGTCTAAATCTATCCTGCACATTTATAAATCTACCATCCGCCCGTGAATTGAATACTACTGCCATATCTGGTCGGGTGCCCCTGCTATTCTCCTCGGGCTTCTCGATAAAGTTCAGAGGAGGGACTGTAATGTGATAGATACCGACTTGGCAGACCGCCTGCAGTCTCTCTCCCACCGGCGCGACATGGCTTCCCTGTGTCTCTTCTATAAATACTTTCACGGCTTCTGCTCTGATGAACTTAGATCACTGGTGCCCCCTAAATACGAAATTGCACGAGATAATAGATTAGCAACTAGATCCCACCCTTTTACAGTGAAACCGATAAAATGCAACCGCAACATCTACTCCAACAGTTTCTTTCCTCGCACTTCCCGACTGTGGAATTCCCTTCCACACGATTGCTTCCCCGACGGCTACAATCTCCAGGAGTTTAAATGTAAGGTCAATAGACACTTTCTAACACACTAACCTGCTCCTATTCTATCAAACACTCTTCCCATCTGCCCAACCCTCATCCTCGGTATCCTTACTCATCTGTCACCTTCCTCCTGACATTCCCTATGTCTAACCACTCCTTCTCTTTACCTTCCCCTATGTAGCCCCATGCGCAATAGTGGCAGTGGAATGCCTTGCTTGAGGTGAGATGATTAAAAAAACAAACAAAAAAGAAACGTGTCACAGATATGAATTCTTGTCGATCAAGGCGGCTAAATTATCGTTCTTTATCCGACAACAGAACAACATTAATTAATTTAAAACCAGTGCTGTATAATCTACAAGCGAAAGCTACAAAAATTAACACATACGGTGAACGTTAGAATATACATTATTCGGACTATTATCCTTATCTTTGTTGACACATGGCAGAGTAGATATAGACGTTGGTTAGTTTCTGTGAATTGACCCAAAATGTTTTGAGTTCAATACCGGGCTACAGCAGTGGTGAAAAAGTAACTTGCAGGGTTAGAGGGAGATAACTCCTGACTTTCAATCGATGCATTACTACTACGCAAAGAAATGAAAATGATATACCCCATCGATTGTAACAAAGGTTTCGGTTCGAAATTTCTAGCACCTGAAGAAGGCCGGAGGAGTACAACGGCCGAAACGTCCTACAAATGGCAACAAAGATGAGGACAATACTCCGAATAATGTAAATACTGTAAATACTACCTCATCTCAGAAATATAGACAAATAGAATGATCTATTATTAAACGCCGTACAAATAGTAACAAAGATGAAGACAATAGTTCGAATAATGTAAATACTGTAAATAGTACCTCATCTCAGAAATATAAGCAAATACGGTGAGGTTCGCTTGAGTTAAATTTTGGTAACCGCCTGAGTTTTTTTGTGGATTTGGTGCAAGCAGATGTTAAAACCCTAATTGTTCACCCTTGCATTGTACACTGCTGCCATATCTGCTCGGTTGCCCTTGCTATCCACTTAGGGGTCCTCGACAAAATTCAACAAAGAATCTGTGATATGATCGATCCGATCGACACACTAAAATGTAACGGGAGAAACTTCAAGTCAACCTGGTTGTAAGGTCGCGTTGCACATTCGTTCACGTGTGCTGATTCCTTCTTCTCTATTCTCAACATTCAATATGCCTTATCTTATCTTTGATAATAAACGGACGTTTTAAAAATGATCGAAAACTTCAAAGACATTCCTACAAAACAAGCGCACTTACATACTTACATACGTACACATAAACTCACTCTTATAAGGACTACTACAAACATTTCTACAACTTTTGATACCCTAAACTTTCTCATTGAACATTAACTTCTATAATCCATTTTATTCTTTCCTTTTTTTTTTTTTAACCCTCTAGGGCCATTCGTATCATATTATATTAATAAGTAGTAATTAGTGGGGGATCAGTTTATTACTTCATGACAATAGAAAACCGATCACCCACTTTATGCCCAGTATAAGCCTTAACCCTCTAGGGCCATTCGTATCATATTATATTAATAAGTGGTAATTAGTGGGGGATCAGTTTATTACTTCATGACAATAGAAAACCGATCACCCACTTTATGACAAGTAGAAGCCTTAACCCTCTAGGGCCATTCGTATCATATTTGATACAGTATGAAAACAAGCCTTGAAAGAAATATTTTCCTGAAAAATTTTTTAAGAGAAATATTTTATAAATTTCAAATGAAAGCAGTACTGACTTCTCAGTCAATGAATACCAAATGTTTCCTTATAGGGAAATACCAAATGTTTCCTTATAGGGAAATACTGTTTCAAATATGATACGAAAGGCCCTAGAGGGTTAATCATCTCACCCCAAGCTAGGCATTCCACTGCCACTATTGCGCATGGGGCTACATAGGGGAAGGTAAAGAGAAGGAATGGTTAGACATAGGGAATGTCAGGAGGAAGGTGACAGATGAGTAAGGATAGCGAGGATGAGGGTTGGGCAGATGGGAAGAGTGTTTGATAGAATGGGAGCAGGTTAGTGTGTTAGGAGGTGTCTATTGACCTTACATTTAAACTCCTGGAGATTGTAGCCGTCGGGGAAGCAATCGTTTGGAAGAGAATTCCACAGTCGGGAAGTGCGAGGAAAGAAACTGTTGGAGTAGAAGTTACGGCTGCATTTTATCGGTTTCACTGTAAAAGGGTGGGATCTAGTTGCTAATCTAGTATCTCGTTCAAATTCGTATTTAGGGGGCACCAGTGATCTAAGTTCATCAGAGCAGAAGACGTGAAAGTATTTATAGAAGAGACACAGGGAAGCCACGTCGTGCCGGTGGGAGAGAGACTGCAGGAGGTTTGCCAAGTCGGTATCTATCACATTACAGACCCTCCTATTCTTTCCTATTATTAAAATTCTATTTTATTTTCTGGCAGCCAAGTTGCAGTCACTTTCTCACCATCGCAATATGGCTTCCCTGTGTGTCTTCTACAAGTACTTTAACGGATTCTGCTCCGATTAACTGAGCTTTCTGGTTCCCCTATGCATGGATTTGCTCGAACAAAAAGATTAGCAACAAGGTCCCACCTTTTTAATGTGAAACCAATAAAATGTAAACACAAATTCTACTCCCGAAGCTTCTTTTCTCGCACTTCCCGCCTGTGGAATTCCCCTCCGTTTCCAGACAGCTACAATCTCCAGGAGTTTAAGTGTAGAGTCAATAGTTATCTCCTCCCTTGCAAACTTTTCTCCGTCCACTCCACTCTCAGTATCTTAACCCTTTTTAAGATACTTACTCACTTCCTGACACGCCCTGTAATCTGTCACTCTTTCTCATAACTTTCCTCCTATGTAACCCCCTGCGCACCAGTGGCAGTTGACTACCTTGCTTGGGCGATATGATTATGAAAAAAAAGTTTTATACGTGATATGCGCTTGGGCAGTTATGTTTCTAAAAGGACATGGCTCACTGGCAGAAGATTATCCCGCAATAGGCTGCCATTATTTACGACTGGTTCCCGATATATCTTGTAATTTAACCCATAGCGGGAAGAAGACCAAACGTGTTATATTATATTATATTTATAGGTAGTAATTCGTGGAGGGATCAGTTTATTACTTTATAACACTAGAAAACCGACCCCCGATGTTATGCTCAGTAGATGCTTTACTTAATTTTCCAACTATTATATTCAGTCAGTCAGTTAAATTCTATACTTGATACACACTTAGGCAATCATGTCTCTTTCGAGACTTGGCAGAAGACTGTCGCGCAGTAGGTTGCCATTACTTTTTTTCGGCAGACTGGTTGCCAAACAAGGCTATAGAACTTAATCTTTCCTACTGCTTAACTCATTACTGGAGGGAAAGTGATGGATTAACACGTTTTCCAAGTCTATTTTCGCGTAAGTGAATGCAAAAAATTCAACTGGAATTGGAACTCGGCTCTCCGACTTCTCATTCGATATTCACTGCACTACAACACACACCCACTTATAAACAGTTATAATGAAAGACATTTATACAAGGAGCAATCTTCTTCACAAAATTCAAAGTAAGTGTTTAAAGACAAATTAGGAATAATTCGACCTTCTAACAACTAGTGGTCATCGTTGTTGTACATGTTACCGACAGCAGATTCTTGTCCCTGGCGTCATGCTGGTGACTTCCAACGACTGAAATAATGAACAGTCTGAGATTGCTATTATATCTCACACAAAAATGATTTTGTTCTTTTGTAAAAGAAGTGTAAATATATTAATGAAGGCAATACTACCAAATCTATATTGAAGAAAGATAATTCCAAAGACTGCAATCAACACAAGTTTTGGTTTCGTCGCATTGACAACCTCGCAGAATACCTATTGGTTTAAGAATCACAGTCCAGTCTATTAAACGTGGATGTACGAAATATTAAGAGTTTTATATTAATCTTTCGTATACATTTAAGGGTTTATTTATAGCTAAAAAATAATATGGACTTGCACATTGAAAATCTTCAACTTGAATTTAAAAGCCTGTACCATTTTGAAATGAAAATTCTTCTTCTTTTATGTGCCTTGTTCTTTCAGGACTTTAGGCGATCACGAATTTCCATGTCTCTCCATTCCTGGTGGCTCTTAGCAGGCCTTCTCCTGCTACACCACGCATCCCCCGGTTTGTCATCCAACTGCTCAGGCCCTTCAAATATGTTATCCGCTGCTTTCTCCTTTCTCTTTTTCCTTCTACGTGGCCTGTTAGTATTAGGTTCTCCAAGCCCTCTTTCCTCATGGAATGTCCCAGGAACTTTAGCTTCTTTTCGTGATGCTCAGTATTAATATCTTTTTCGTTTCCATCCTTTCCAAAACTTCATCATTGCTTAAATACTTAATCCATGATATCCCCAGCATCCTTCTGTAGAACCACATTTCAATTGCTTCAAGTCTTTCCTTCATCTTTGATGATATGGTCCAGCATTCACTGCCATATTGAAGAACTGACATCACATAGCAATCCAGTACTCTCTTCTTTGTTTCTAGCGAAATTGACCTGTTTCTTAATACTTTACTCAACTTCTGGAATGCCTCCTTGTGCTTTTGGATCTCAGGAATATAAATGTATAGAAACTGCTGTGACCACAAAGGGAGGGGTCAGTTTATATAGTGATTCTAATATGGAATTGATCCCCCACTTTATATCCAGTATTGTTCTGGAGAACCACATTTCAGTTGCTTCAAGTCTTTCCTTCATCTTTGATGATACTGTCCAGCATTCACTGCCATATTGAAGAACTGACATCACATGGTATTCCGAAAGTTTGGTGTAAAAAATCTTTCATTTTAGGACATAGTATAGACGATACGCCGATGTGCGTTATGGTACAGTGGATATCGGCTCGGAACGAGAAATCGGGGAGCCAAGTTCGAATTCCAGTTGAAGTCATTGCATTCACTTATGCACAAATACCCTTGGGAAAGGTAAAATGCGTCTCTTCCTTCCAGTTATGGGTTAAATAACAGGACAGATTGGGTTCTATAGCCTTGACTGGCAAGCATTCTACCGCAGAAAGCAATGGCAGCCTACTGCGGGATAATCTTCTGCCCAGTCAGTCATGTCTCTTTCGAGACATGATCGCCAAAGCATGTATCACATATGCCACTTAACTGACTGACTGAATATAATAGTTGAAAACATGATGAATGCTTCTACTGGGCATAAAGTGGGAGATCAATTTTCTATTGTTATGAAGTAATAAACTGATCCTCCACTAATTACTACTAAATAATATAATAATCTTTTTCCCCTATAGTATGGCATTTAACTGACTGATAGACGATACAGGAATATCAACTCTACTTGAAAAGAAAGCTGTCATAAAATGTCCCATAACGAGAATCAACTCGGGAATTCCAAAGATATAACTGGTAAGACAAATTATTGATTATGATTTTTGCCATAATGTTCATCTAAGTTAGCACCATTTGCAAACATATTAAAAAGCACTCTAAAAAAACCAGCAAAATTTTTACTTCAAAGTCTTTCTTTTAACTCTTTTCACGAAATACTCACTTGGTGAACTTCGTAAAACTAAATTACCTCAGTAATGATGAACGTGGTGTTAATTTTAACTGCAGATGCCTCACTGAACGATGTTGGCGCCGTTCTACAGAAAAATAAAATGGAGAAAGCCAGTGTGCATTCCTCATCTCTCTCAAGCTGAATTGCTCACTGATGTAATAAAGCACATTTTGAGAGAACTTCTATTTATTTAGCTGTCCGATATTTCCGTTGTATTTTAGAGGGACGCGTATTCACAGTATTTACTGACCATAAACCACTCACCTATGTCCTATACAGCAAGCCAGACAAATATGTACCACGTGAAACAAGGCATATGGACTACATTTCACAATTTACTTCAGACCTACAACATAAACTAAATGAAGAAACTATTGTTGCAGACGCACTCTCCCATACTTCAATATTTTTAATAAATGCGGAACGTTTAAGCTTCAAGAATATCGCAGAGGAACAAAAAATATGATTCTACACATTTGCAAGTCTAGTAAGCTTATCCTCAAATATATATATAGATATAGATATAAACATATACTGTTAATTATAAGAGGCAATTAATGTCTATTATGTTCAATCATGAGCCGTTCTAAACATCGTATTTTGGCTTTAATTTCAGTTGAAAATAACGACAAAAATTATCCAGCCATTGGATAATTCTTTGTTAATTTGGTTTTAAGCTTTCGGCTTAATAAATTAATTAAAATTATCCAAATGCTGGAGAATTTTTGTCTTTATTTTCAACAGAAATTAAAGCCAAAATACGATGTTTAGAACGGCTCATGATTAAACATAACAGACATTCATTGTCTCTTATAATTAACAGTATATGTTTAGAAAATTATTTCTGCCTCGATACACTATATATATATATATATATATATATAGTGTATCGAGGCAGCAAATAATTTTCATGGAGTTGAGTAAAAAAAAAATTTACGTAACGATAAATATATATATAATTACGTAATTTTTTTTAACCAACTCCATGATTTATCACACCCTATCAGACCAGCAGCCAGCAAAGTTATAACAGACCGATTTGTAAGGCCGAACATGTCCACTGACATAAAATCTTTGACACAGCAATGCATTCAGTTCAAAATCACAAAATTGTGAAACATAAAAATTCCCAGTAATAAATTTTGAAGATTCGACGTTAGGGTCACACATTTGCACATATACATCGTTAAACCCTTCCGAAACACACACGTTACTTTTCAATCATATGTAGGCATCTATTTAACTGATGGATGTTACCGCTAAGCATAAACACTGGAAAGAAGAGTATTGGTAAAAGAGGAAGGAAAAATTCCAAAGTAGGGAACCGGAATTCCCCACTATCAAATAGTGGCTAGCAGTCTAAAGGAAAGTAGAAGTTCACCCGGGTTTGTTAGTTCCCAAAAACCTTGTTCTTTGACATCACTTCATTTTTGCGTTTGGTAATTCTCTTTTATTTCTAAAGGAAATAATGGTCAATTTTTCTATTTGGCACAGTCTGCAGCAGATGTCTCCACGGGTTTTGCCTGCTCTCGCCTTCTTAAAAATTTTCACTTTCACGCAGGGGCTTCTTCTATATTTTTATTTTATCGTTCTAGTGTCCTGATAAGTTTTCTTTTCTGGATATAAATTATGAAATTATGTAGAAATTGTCTGAAATTTTTGCATGTCTGGACGCTAGGCCATTGCTTTTAGCCATTTTCTTAGATTTTTTTTTCTTTAATCGTTTCACCCCGAGCAAGACATTCCACTGCCACTATTGCGCAGGGGGTTACATAGGGTCGGGGAAGTGATGAGAAAGGATGGTTAGATATAGGAAATGTCAGAAGGCGGGTGATAGACGGGTAAGGATACCGAGAATGAGAGTTGGTTAGATGGTGAGGATGTTTGAGAGAATAGATGCAAGTTAGTGTGTTAGGAGGTGTCTTTTGACCTTACATTTAAACTCCTGGAGATTGTAGCTGTCGGGGTAGCAGACACGTGGGAGGGAATTCCACAGGCGGGAAGTGCGAGAAAAGAAGCTGTTGGAGTAGATATTACGGTTACATCTTATCTTTTTCACTGTAAAAGTGTGGGACCTAGTTGCTAATCTAGTATCTCGTGTAAATTCGTACCTAGTGGTTTTAGTTTGAGTTTTGTTTAACGGCATATCGACACCTATGTGGTTTATTTAATGCCAAAAAGGTTGGGTTTTAAGGTATTGTTATTTTATAGTGTTTGATTATAGTGGAAATGTTGATTTGGTTAGATTTTAATAAAAAAAATTCTGTTTTTATTCTTTTTTATTTTAGAAAATTGAAAATGTCTTTTAGTTTCGTATTTGAAAGTGTTTTGTTGAAAATATTTTTTCCTTCAAAAATGTGTTATGGTCATATTTTTTTTTCTTCAAAAATGTATTATTGGTAATATTCTTCTTTCAAAAATGCATATTTGAAGGGCCTGAGCAGGTGGATGACAAACCGGGGGTTGCGTGGTGTAATAGGAGAAAGGGTGCTAAGAGCCACCAGGAATAGAAAAGGCACATAAAAGAAGAAGAAGAATTTTCATTTCAAAATGGTACTGCCTTTTAAATTCAAGTTGAAGATTTTCCATTAGTGATAATATTTTTCTTTAGAAAATGTATATATTTCGATAAAAGTCTATTTTATACTTTCAGACTGATTTGACCCGACTTTGAGGGTTAACTATTTGACCATAGCTTGGATCCTAACAGGTGCTACCACTCCGGGTCAGAGTGGACCTGTGAACAACAGCAATTAAGAGGTTCCATGCTCCTCACAACCTTCCAATCAGAGATCTTGCCGCCAGTTGCAGTTTACCGTCATAGCCAGGGACCTTTAGCAATTTTCAACGATGGTTTTAATTTGACTTTCAACTGAATTTATGGATTGTTTTATGCATGTATCAAGAGTTTGAAAAATAAAACATTCCTATAACATAAGAAATTATGAAAAAAGGTGATAAGGTGACAATATCAACAAAGATGAAGACAACTTAAATAATGATAACTCTTCATCAGAGACGATAAAAGGACAAAACTGCGAAACATATAAAATCTCCCACTAATAAATTGCAAAGACTCGATGGTATATTCACACATTTGCACATATACATCATTAAACCCTTCCCAAACACACACGTTTCACTTATATGCTCACCATAGTACTGCTGCTATTTATGGTCAGGTGCCCCTGCCGTTCTCCTCAGTGTTCTTGACAAGCTCCAAAGGAGACTCTGTAATGTGATAGGTACTGATCTGGCGACTCGACTGCAGCCACTTCCCCATCGTCGAAATGTGGCCTGTGGAACTCACTCCCGTATTCTTGCTTTCCTGACGGCTACAACCTCCAGAAATTTAAATGCAAAGTCAATACTCATCTACTAACCACTGGACTCTAGCTCTCTCCACTCCCCTGAATAACCTTTCCTTTCTCTCCTCCTATGCATCGCACCTGCTTTCTCAGCTTTCTATTGTTCCTTTCTAACTAGGTTGTACTCCTCACTCTTTTCTAATTAATCTTTTTACATTTATGTAACCCCCAGCACATGTGGCGTTTCCGCCTTGCTAGGGGTGAAATGATTAAAAAAAATTGATTTAATCAATGGTTTGCTGTTTTCTTATTTCAAATACATGAGCAGAGACTATTGCAAAATTTTTACTGGCTAACTGAATCAGTGTATTCGGCTTCCTACAGGTGATTATTACTAAGAGAGAATTATAATTTCAATTCTTCACAAGAAATTTATCAGCTTACCCAAATTCAAACATATCTCAAATACTGCATACCATCCTTGTGGCAATGGAATTTTAGAAAGATTCCACTGAGAGCAAAAGATTCCAGGTATGACGGTAAACTGCATCCGGCAGCAAAGCATCTGATTGAGAGGTTGTGAGAAGAATAGAGCCTACCTTGATTCAATCATATATCAAATACTGCATACCATGCTTGTGGCAATTAAATTTTAGGAAGATTCCACAGAGAGCTAAATGTTCCGGGTATGACGGTAAACTGCATCCGGCAGCAAGACCTTTGACTGAGAGGTTGTGAATAGAACGGAACCACCTCTTAACTGCTGTTGTTTCCAGGTCCACCCTGACCCAGTGTGGTAGCAATAGTTAGGGTTCTAGCTATAGGCAAATATTTAAGCCCTAAACTGAGATCAAAACTTCATGGAGGTATAAATATAGACTTTTATAGAAAATATATACATTTTTGAATTAAAAATATTACCAACAATACGTTTCGAACAAAAAGATTATTGCCTTAGAACGTTTTTGAAGGAAGAAATTATTACCAGCAATATATTTTTGTTTACAAAATGAGAAGAAAAATATCATTAATATCTGACTAAACCAACGTTCTCACAATAACAGAACATTAAAAAAATACATTAAAACACCACCTTTTTCACATTAAATAACCGACAGAGTTTAATATACCATTAAACAAAACTCAAATTTAAAGATACAGCTAAAAACTGCACTAGCCACAAAGTTCGACCCTGATAATTGGGTAGATACTCTACCTATTACCCTAGATTTAATACGGAATAATTTAAAATAATTTCTAAATTACATACCAGCAGACAACGTTTTTAGAACCTTCTGACATTACTTGCTCAGTACTTTGAGGTAGACAAAATATCGACCCAATCTGTGAACTTTGTCAACAAACTTAAAGAAACAACGTATAGGTCATCTTTTACAGACAGCAGATGCGTGATCAAACAATTGTTCAGACCTACATCACTACCCACATATTACTCCCAGTTTAAGAAACCATTACTGCCAAATTATTCAGGTTCACGTAAGTGTTAAAACGACATGAAAGATTTTCAAAAAGAAAAGAAACACACTGTATCAATTTAAACTTGATTACCCTGAAGAAATCACACAAACACCTGGCACAAATAAAACCAAACCAACGAACAATATATTGTCACTGAAAATTTCAATACCCACAACAACAACAACAACAAACAAATAAATATGGTTGTATTGTACGTTTGCCACGGAAATTAGAAACATGCAATAACAGATCAGATTTCAAAGTATTGTCGGATTAATGTCCCCTAATAAGAATGTGGATGTGCATTGTGGTGAATTGGATATCGGCTCAGAACGAGAAATCGGGGAGCCGAGTTCGAATTCCAGCCGAATTCATTGCATTCACTTCCGTGCAAATATCCTTGGGAAAGGTATTAATCCGTCTATTCCTTCCAGTTATGGGTTAAATAACAGGACAGATTGGATTCTATAGCCTTGGTCGGCAACCAGTCTAGCGCAGAAAGCAATGGCAACCTACTGCGGGATAATCTTCTGCCCAGTCAGTCATGTCTCTTTCGAGACATGATCGCCCAAGTGTGTATCACGTATGGCACTTAACTGACTGATTTTAAGAATAGATTTGTAGTATTCAAATAGGTATTCTTTGAAGATCAGTTTTATTTTTGTAAAGATGGTTTTTGTTGAGGGTTTAATTTATTGCTGGTAATTTTTTCTCGTAAAAATGTATTGCTATTCCCAGAGGTAGAATCGCCGACTAACGCCAATTCGGTCGGGTATCAATTCTGGGTTAAAAGCAATCGGAGTCTAACTGTAGTGATGAGATGTGATACAGCGAAACAGATCTGTCTGCCGATGATTATTTACGCTCTCACACCCTCATTGAGCACTCTGGAAGAATGGTAGACTCTGAAAAACAGTAGCTACACTGGCAAGTACGCATCGCTCATTCAGTAATGAATTAGAGCATTATGGCTATTGGGCGTGTATAATGATAATATACACGCTAAAAAGTCTGCCTTCTTCTACCGTGCGCCCATAGCCCAGAGGTAGAATCGCCGACTGACGTCAATTCGGTCGGGTTTCAATCCCGGGTAAAAAGCAATCGGAGTCTAACTGTAATGATGATCGCTGATACAGCGAAACAAATTTGTCTGCGAATGACTATATATATTTTTATTTTTATCTTTTTATAATATGTCTAAATTAAAAAAAAATATTTTTATATCTTCATAGTATTTTATCCCAGTTTGGGGTCAAATTTTTTCAATAGGTGTCACCCCAACAGGCGCTAGCATTAGGTGAGTTTGAACCAGGGAACAACAGGGATTCACTGCTCAAAACCTCAAAACAGATGCATTGCTGCCTAAAGTTGTTTATCGTCACACCCGTTAAATAGATGCCGAAATATTTTTGAGTAGAAATAACAAAAATAATTAATTCATGAAGCGATACAAATAACGGGACGTTGTGGAGAGTCATGATCACCTACGTCCTGATGCGACACGGCACATAATAAAGAATATGACCTGTCGAATTATTGTTTGGGGGGAAAGAGACTCCAGGAATTGTAGTATGTTCCTCCTTCCTGATTAGATGAGATAGAACGTCATGTGATATGTTTTCACCTTCAGGAGAACTTACCAGTAATAACTGTCTAAGCAGAGGCGCTAAATCATTGTTTATTGAAAGAATTAGAAGACTTATATATATGTTATATTAGACATATATATGTTATACTAGCAGTTTAACCCGGCGTTGCTCGGGTGTAATGAAAGCTTTAAAACTAATCCATGGTCCTGGGGCTCAGACTCTTTGGAAGTTGACACAAAAGACTAAAAAGCAATAGTTGATTCAGTTAAAGCGACACCGTAGACTGAAAGAAAGATGAATGGATGTAAGTCAAATTTTGATTTCCTGGTATCGATATCAAATAAGTTTTTTTCGTTGTAAACTGAATTTTGAAGGCTAAATAAGTCCTCTGAGTAAATAGTATTATGGCTGAGACTAAGAACTACAATTATACCTACTTAGAGCCAAACCCGAAGCAAAAATTAAAATAAAAGGGCTGAGAAAATTACAGACATTTAAACAGACACACACACAAACATCTTGCCTTATATATATATATATATATATATATTGTCATCCGCAGACAGATTCGTTTCGCCGTATCACAGTTCATCAGTACAGTTAGACTCCGATTGCTTTTTTACTCAGGATTGAATCCCGACCGAAATGGTGTCAGTCGGTGACTCTACCCCTGGGCTATGGGCGTTCGGTGGAAGTATATATATTATCGATTTTCTGCACTACTATAAGAACTGCAATCTTGAAATTTTTGAATATGTCTTATGTCTTTGTTTATGAGTGTATCAAATTTGATTAAAATCGGACCATTACTTCAATAAGCAGATTTTTTTCGATTATCGATTTTCGATATTTATCGAGGGTACCTCGACCCAAAACCTAGCTAAGAACACTCGCAGTCGCTTGTCGTACAACTATGAAAATTTTCAGGAAAATCGGTTCAGCCGTTTCGGAATTTATAGGTAACGGACATGCACACACACACACACACACACACACACACACACACACACACACACACACACACACAAACAAACACACAAACACACACAAAGTTCTATTTATACATAAATTTAGATTAATACACACACATACATATATCTATTTATTTACCTTCCAACTATTTGGAATTTACAATTATTTGTGATATGTATCTAACTAACCGGGTTTCGACCGTTATCTCTCTTGAGGCATGAGCATGGAAAACCAATGGATGTTGATAAATAAATTCCAGTTTTGCCTGAAAGTTATTGTTTTATTAGTTAAGCCTAGGATTTATTGAGTGATGTATTCTGCACCAAGACATGCTACAGCGTTTTTGTAGGATTTTATTCAGCTAGTTGGCCCACGTGTGCTGTTGTGTAGTAGATATCGACCCGGAATGACAAATCGGGGAGCAGAGTTCGAATTCCAGTTGAAATGCTTGCATTCTCTTGCGCACAAATTCTCTTAGGAGATGAATTAATTCGTCTCTTCCCTCAAGTTACGAGTTAAATAAAAAAACAGATTGGGTTCAATAATCTTGCTGGGCAACCAGTCTAGCGCAGAAAGCAATGGCAACCTACTGCGGGATAATCGTCTGCCCAGTCAGTCATATCACTTTCGAGACATGATCGCCCAAAGCATGTATCACGTATTGCACTTAGCTGAGTGACTGAAGATAACAGTTTGAAACATAAGCTTCTACTGGGCATAAAGTGGGGGATCTTTTTTATTGTTATTAAGTAATAAACTGATCCCCCACTAATTACTACTTATTAATACAATCCGTCTCTTCTCCTTTCAGCTATAGTTAAAAGAGCAGGATAGAAAATATTCTGCCTAGTCAGTCATGTGTCTTCCAAGACATGATCGCCCAAAGTGTATATCACGTATGGCTTTCAACTGACTGAATGACAATAATAGTTGGAAACATAAGTAAAGCTTCTACTGGTGCAAAAAATGGGGCATCAGTTTTCTATTGTTATTAAGTGATAAAATGATCCCCCACTAATTACTACTTATTAATACAATCCGTCTCTTCTCGTTTCAGCTATAGTTTAAAGAGCAGAATAGAAAACCATCTGCCCAGTCAATCAGGTCTCGAAATAGACATGATCCCCCAAAGCGTGTATAACGTATGGCACTTAACTGACTGAATGAAGGTAATAGTTGGAAACATAAGTAAAGACTCTACTGGGAAAAAAGTGGGGAATCAGTTTTCTATTGTGATTAAGTAATAAACTGATCCCCCACTAATTACTACTTATTAATACAATCCGTCTCGTCTCTCTTCAGCTATAGTTTAAAGAGCAGAATAGAAAACCATCTGCCCAGTCAGTCATGTGTCTTTCGAGACATGATCGCCCAAAGCGTGTATAGCGTATGGCACTTAATTGACTGACTGAAGATAATAGTTGGAAACATAAGTAAAGTTTCTACTGGGCAAAAGTGGGGGATTAGTTTTCTATTGTTATTAAGTAATAAACTGATCACCCACTAATTACTACTTATTAATACAATCCGTCTCTTCTCTCTTCAGCTATAGTTTAAAGAGCAGAATAGAAACCTTCTGCCCAGTCAGTCATGTGTCTTTCGAGACATGATCGCCCAAAGCATGTATAACGTATGGCATTTAACTGACTGAGTTAGCTTGTGTCGTGTCACAGGGGGTAGGTTTATTGAACTTTTTAAACAAAATCTGCATCACTTTGAATATCTTGTTCAAATTTTGAGACATTTCAATTTTTTTTATTTTTTTATTTTTCATCATTTTGGTTTGTTTAAGAAATGCAGTCCCAAATCTTCTTGTTTTAAATGATGTGAATTTATGGAAGAAAACCATGTATAATCGTAAATATTGTCAACCCCAAAAAATAATAAAATAAAAGTATAAAGAGTGAGACGTTTTATTTCAGCGGCCACATATTTTTAACATACGTCTTCCAGTGCTCCACTGGGCTGTTTTGTGAGATTCCTTCGGCTGCTAACATTAGAAGATAGCCTCAGTATTACTGAGGTATAATAATAATATGTGCAGAGATCAAAATTACTTTCTTCCTTGAACTTAAGAAAACTGAGGCCAAATGCTGTATTTGATAAATATTGACACGTCAAAGATTTGAAGAAAGTAAAGGTGGAACCAACATACCCCGAGAAAACCAAATATATTCATTACTTTATTCTTTATTCCAACATAAAATAAACTAACCAGATGATCTGAAATCTCGAGGGATTTAATTTGATGCGAAAAGGCGTGACTTTGCCCATAAATCCCAAAAGAGTGGATCGGAAAGAATTAAATAAAACGCTGTCACGGGTTATTTGTATAGCATGACAAATACACTGATCTGGACAGGCGGCCGGTCAGATCTTCCATAATTCGTCTTCTGGCTTTACAGGACCTTCCGGTAATTTTATGCTACTCAAGTGACACCAGACATCTTGTTTGGACAAAGGTCCGAGGAATCGTAATAAACAAAATCTAGCGGTGAGGTGAAGCCGTGAATGCTTGCCCTCAGTAGACACCCGCTGAAAGATTTTATTAGTTAATGATTAGAGAGCAACGGAATCCTTCCAGGTTTGACAGGTCGTAGTCTAAACGCTGAAGACGATTATTAATATGACGGCCTATGATTCGTATAATATTGAAAAAGAGAAAGGAAATCATTTCGATTAATATCTTGTTGTGACACTATTTATTTATATATATTATATTTGGGTTTGTATTTGAACTTATTTTCTATGTTTTAAAATATAGAGAACATGTTCTGTGCGCCATCTGATTAGTTAATTCTAAACACCATTAAAGTAACTCATAATCATATCGCCCAAAATAAGTAATTTTACTGCCACTGTTTTGCAGGGGGCGTACATAGGAAGAACGTTATGAGAAAGAGTGACTGGTTATAGGAGGTGACAGGAAGTGGGTAAGAGACGGATGGGAATCCTGATGAGAGTGGGGTGGATAGTGAAAGGAGCATGAGAGAGAGGATGTAGGTTAGTGAGATAGGCGATGACTATTGACTTTACATTTAAATTCTTGGAGATTGTAGCTGTCGGGAAAGGAAGTAAACAGAAGGGAATTCCATGAGAAAGAGGACGCAGGTTAGTGAGATAGGAGATGACTATTGACTTTACATTTGAATTATTTGAGATTGTAGCTGTCAGGAAAGGAAGTAAACGGAAGGGAATTCCATGAGAAAGAGGATGCAGGTTAGTGAGATAGGAGATGACTATTGACTTTACATTTAAATTCTTGGAGATTGTAGCTGCGGGGAAGCAAGTAAACGGAAGGGAATTCCATGAGAAAGAGGATGCAGGTTAGTGAGATAGGAGATGACTATTGATTTTACATTTAAATTCTTGGAGATTGTAGCTGTCTCGGGAAGCAAGTAAACGGAAGGGAATTCCACAGGCAGGAAGTGCGAGAAAAGAAACTACTGGAGTAAAATTTGCGTTTATATTTTATTGGTAACACAGTAAAAGGGTGGGACCTCTTTGCTAACTTCATGGCTCGAGTAAATTCATATATAGAGGGCAACAGGGAGCTAAGTTTATTGGAGCAGAAGCCGTGAAAGTATTTGTAGAAGAGACTCAGGGAAACCAAACAGCGTCGGTGAGATAGTGACTGTAACTGAAATGCCACGTCGGGATCGATCATATTACAGATTCACATTATAGATTACAGGTAAATCATATTTTCCGTTGACCTAAAGAGAAGCAATTTTATTGGTTTACCTGAAGTGAAACGACATATAACAGCATCTACTACTAAGAAATTTGGGTCTCTCTGTCGGATCGGAATTTTGTTTTTCTCGTCAGAATCCATCTTGCACATTTATAAACCTACCATTCGTCCATGCATTGAATACTGTTGCCATATCTGGTCTGGTGCTCTTCCTATTCATCTTAAGGTCCTTGTCAAAATCCATCATTCACATTTATAAATCTACCTTTCGTCCGTGCATTAATATTGTTGCCATATCTGATCGGTTCCTGCTGCTATTTATCTCGAGGTTCTCGTCAGAATCCATCTTGCTCATTTAAAATAACCCATTCTTCCGTGCCTTGAATACTGTGACTATATCTGCTCAAGTTCTCTTGCTATTCAACTGAAAGTTCTCGATAAAAAGAAACAAAAAAGCTACAGGAGAACCTGCAATGTAATGGATTCTAAGCAGGCAGCCTTACTTCAGTAATTTTCTCACAGACATGATCTAACCTCCCGCTGACTCTCCTACAGATATTTTCAATGCTACTTCCCTGAAGAAAACTTTTTCTGCTTCTTTTTTTTTTTTAATCATCTCACCCCAAGCAAGGCATTCCACTGCCACTATTGCGCATGGGGCTACATAGGGGAAGGTAAAGAGAAGGAGTGGTTAGACATAGGGAATGTCAGGAGGAAGGTGACAGATGAGAAAGGATAGCGAGGATGAGGTTTGGGCAGATGGGAAGAGTGTTTGATAGAATGGGAGCAGGTTAGTGTGTTAGGAGGTGTCTATTGACCTTACATTTAAACTCCTGGAGATTGTAGCCGTCGGGGAAGCAATCGTGTGGAAGAGAATTCCACAGTCGGGAAGTGCGAGGAAAGAAACTGTTGGAGTAGAAGTTACGGCTGCATTTTATCGGTTTCACTGTAAAAGAGTGGGATCTAGTTGCTAATCTAGTATCTCGTTCAAATTCGTATTTAGGGGGCACCAGTGATCTAAGTTCATCGGAGCAGAAGCCGTGAAAGTATTTATAGAAGAGACACAGGAAAGCCACGTCGCGCCAGTGGGAGAGAGACTGCAGGCGGTCTGCCAAGTCGGTATCTATCACATTACAGACCCTCCTCTGAACCTTATCGATAAGCCCGAGGAGAACAGCAGGAGCACCCGACCAGATATGGCAACAGTATTCAATGCACGGGCGGATGGTAGATTTATAAATGTGCAGGATAGATTTAGACGGAAAAAACTTCCGGGCCCTACACAGAGAACCAACTTTCATAGCAGCGGATTTAGCAATGGATTCGATATAGTTATTCCACTTGAGGTCCGCTGAAAGTGTGAGACCAAGGAGGCGTAGTGTTTTACTCTCTGGGATGCAATCCATGTCCATGCTAATGGGAGGTAAGTGAGATTGTCGATGATGGTTAATTGAGAGTAGCTTCGTTTTAGAAGCATTAAAATTTACTAACCATTTCTTACCCCAGTCCAATATGGATTGGAGGTCTTTTTCAATCTCGGCTGCGAGGTTAGCTTTGAGGCCTACACCTGAAAGTCCTGAACACATTCATTATTCGCGTAGTAGTAGATTAGCTTCAAGGTCTTACTCTTTTAGCGTTAAAATAGTTAAATGTACCCAGCTCTTCTATTCTAACAATTTATTTCTCACGTTTCTCATGTATGGAATTCCCCCCGGTTTATATTCTTGCTTGATAGTTGATTTTCTAAGCGCTGCTTAGATATGGTACAAGGCAGAATATATGGGGTACTCCGTGATGATTGAACGCACAACTCGTGAGACAAAATTGCTGAACATTACACCACGTCGAGGTGCCATATATATATATATATATAGATAGATAGATAGATAGATAGATAGATAGATAGATAGATAGATAGATAGATAGATATGAAAAGACTGAGATAGATAGATAGATAGATAGATAGATAGATAGATAGATAGATAGATAGATATGAAAAGACTGAGATAGATAGATAGATAGATAGATAGATAGATAGATAGATAGATAGATAGATAGAACAGAAGAAGAGATAGATAGATAGATAGATAGATAGATAGATAGATAGATAGATAGATATGAACAGAAGAAGATATATATATATATATAGATAGATAGTTAGATAGATAGATAGATAGATAGATAGATATGAACAGACTGAGATAGATAGATAGATAGATAGATAGATAGATAGATAGATAGATATGAACAGACTGAGATAGATAGATAGATAAATAGATAGATAGATAGATAGATAGATAGATAGATAGAAAAGACTGAGATAGATAGATAGATAGATATGAACAGAAGAAGATAGATAGATAGATAGATAGATAGATAGATAGATAGATAGATAGATATGAACAGAAGAAGATATAGATAGATAGATAGATAGATAGATAGATAGATAGATAGATAGATAGATAGAGAGATCCGCTTAGATGTAGCACAAGGCCAAAAGTATGGGGTATCTAGTGAGGATCGAAGTCACTACTCAATTGTAATAGCTTCTAGAGAGACAAACTTTCGGACCATTACAACACGTCTTGGTGCCCTATTCTTGCCTGTTATATAAATCTACAAAAGTGAAAATGCAACGTCAATTATCATGTTTTGTATTCTTGAATCCAAAGCATCTTTTATACATTCTTCGAAAACCCTTATACCTTGTTTTTGTTTTTCCTCACTGTAGTCACCTCCCCTGCGAACCAATGACAGTCCTACCTTGTTTTTGTTTTTCCTCACTGTAGTCACCTCCCCTGCGAACCAATGACAGTCCTACCTTGTTTTTGTTTTTCCTCACTGTAGTCACCTCCCCTGCGAACCAATGACAGTCCTACCTTGTTTTTGTTTTTCCTCACTGTAGTCACCTCCCCTGCGAACCAATGACAGTCCTACCTTGTTTTTGTTTTTCCTCACTGTATTTACCTCCCCTGCGAACCAATGACAGTCCTACCTGGCTTGAGGAGGAATCATTAAAAAGATTGATTGATCGAGAAAAACTGTTCTGTGTTTGATAATTATTCTCAAAGAATCCATCTTGAAAATTTGTAAACTTACTTTTTTCGTGCATTGAATATTGATGCCAAATCTGCTCTTGTGTTCCTCGAGATTCTTGACAAAATCAAAAGACATGTTTGTGATGCAATCGAACCTGAACTGTCATCTCAACACAGTTATATACACACGGACCTGACCTAACTTTCCGTTGTCTTATCAAAAGATACTTGCTTGAACGAATACATGAATTTAAGAGTCATACTAGAATGACAGTAAGTGGAAACAACCTTATGTGCAATTCTAAGAGTAATTTTGTGCACTTCCATTTCTTTTTTGTGCTTAAGTCCTACCTAAATTCTTTACATCATTCCGCCATTTCTTCCTTCCAGTATTCTGTTCTTTTATTGTTCTTTTTCCTCAATAAAGACATTTCATTCTTTTAGAAGCCCTGTAACCTCTTGCGTCTTAATCATATTCTCACCTTGCTTGGAGCTAAATCAATAAACGTGATTGTTGGAAACTTTTGGGGAAGTTGTTATTTTATTTTTATTACAGTTTTTCCTCTAATACAAGCCCAAGATATACTCATGAGAGGGGATTTCTGAAAGAGACTGTGGAGGAGAGGTAAAGATATATAACGGCTGAAATTTGATTTGAAGATTAAAATGGTTAGGCAAGCAACCTCTCAGGAATCAGTTGCACAAAGTTACAGTTCTGGGAAACGTGCTGAATGGAATCCCTTCCCTACCAAAGAAAGGCAAAAAGAATGAAGATGAACTGACGTCATGTATGAAACATATTTTATTCTTTTTGTGACTGCTTGAACTATTAAATCTACCTCGTCGGACAATTCAGTTATTGACCTAACTCAGTAGATTTTACAGTAGGGTTCTCTCGCTTTCTGTCGTTTTATTTCTCTCTCTTTCTCTCTCTCTCTCGATATATATATATATATATATATATAGGAAAGCTGTATGCCAAATTGTAATATGTTTTCATGTGACGCGTTTCACGAAAGTCTTTGTTATATATATTTCCATTAAACTTGTTCTCGATACATAAAGAAATTATATATCGTTACACCCTTAAACACACACACACACACACACATATATATATATATATAGCAGTATAGCCCGGCGTTGTTCGGGTGTAATGAAAGCTTTAAAACTAATCCATGGTCCTGGATCTCAGACTCTTTAGACGTTGGCACGAAAGACTAAAAAGCAATAGTTGTTTTCATTTAAAGCGAAACCGTAGACTGAAAGAAAAATGAATGGATGTAAGTCAAATTTTGATTTCCTGGTATCGATATCAAAAATTCTGCACTATTGTAAGAACTGCAACCTTGAAACTTCTGAATATCGCTTTTATGTCTTTGTCTATGAGTGTATCAAATTTGATTATAATCGCACCAATCCTTCTATAACACGAGGTTTTTCGATTATCGATTTTCGATATTTATCGGGGGTACCTCGACACAAAACATAGCTAAGAACACTCGCAGACGCTTATAGTACAATTGTGTAAATTTTCAAGAATATTGGTTCAGCCGTTTTGCAATCTATAGGTCAGGGACACACACACACACACACACAGACGCACTCACACAGAGACAAAGTTCCATTTATAAATAAATTTGTACATATATATATATATATAAATATAAGTTTATATATATATATATATCTTTTGAAATGATTTGTGAGCGTCTTTGTGGTTGCCAACACTGTCTGTTTATAGATACATAATTTAGAATAAAGCTGTTTTCGTCTTTTTGCTTTGATAATGTCCATCACAGGACGAAACGCGTAGGCGATTTAAAATACAGTTTTCCGCTTGTATTTATTTTATTTCACCATATATATATATATAGTGCTATTTCGCTTTTCTTTTTTTTTTGCTGTTAATGTGTTCCCAGAAGCCTGGGAAACGCGAAAAAGCGCGAAGTATGGACACAATATTTATTTTTTATTTAGGTATAATTTAAGCCTAAAACTGGAAGCAGCCGAAATGTGGTTCTACAGAAGGATGCTACGGATATCGTGGACTGAGCATGCAAGCAACGATGAGGTGTTGGAAAGAATGGCAACAAAAAGGAAATTGATACTGAGCATCAGGAAGAGACAACTGAAGTTCCTGGGACACGCAATGAGGAAGGAGAGCCAGGAAAACC
>JBBBDQ010000450.1:382500-415000 GCA_037127315.1 Ascarosepion bandense
ATAATGTAAATACTGTAAATATACCACAGTGATTGTAAAAAAGGGTTCGGTTCGAAATTTCTCGCAGCTGAAGAAGGTCGGAGCTGACAATTGCCGAAACGTCGTACAAATTGTAACAAAGATGAGGGTAATAGTCCGAATAATGTAAAATATTGTAAATAATTTTTTGCAATTTTTTAGGTCTCGACCTGGAATTTCGGTTTCAAGAATTTCTTTTCTCTGCCATTTATTTTTTGATTTTCTTACGAATATTCGTCTGTGGTCACTAGACTATAAGTATTGAAGCCCAGTACAAAATTACCAGGAAAATTTAATCATTTTATATTTGAAATAGCTAGCTTTAACCGCAAGTTCTATGCTATTAGTTTCTTCTCTCACATTTTCTCTCCATGTTTCTTGGTTCACAGTAAGATATGATCTGGAAAAATGTAAATACAATGTCAATCGTCATTCTCTGTCTTTTTAATTCCTTTTTTTCCATCTGGCCTTAATATTAGTTTTTTTCTTATTGTCTCACTCCCAGTACCCCCTTATGTTTTAGTGGCTTTATTGCCTTGCTCTCTATGTAAAGATTAAAAAGAAAATTTTCTATATAGACCTGATCCTAGTTTAAACAAGGACAGTAGGTTAAAATCGTCAGTAATATTGGCTTCTGTTTCATGTTAGCACAACGATCAACGGCTTTCGAACAGCTCCAAGTTTTATTTACAATTCTTGGTTCAATATCAGTTTTGGTGCCACACATTTGTATCGTCTGTCTAGGCTGATACTATCAAAAAAGCACCTGAAAAATCAATCACCGTGAGATTCGAACACGATCCTCATCGTTAGAATGCTGACGTTTTAATCAATAGGCGTCCCCCTCGACAAGATTTGGGTAAGTTTCAGCAGACAGATGTCTACGCCTATTCCATTTCTTGATTGGTAATCTCTGAGAGATTGTTCGTGTAAGCCTCCGCCATACATTACCTTATCTTACCTGTAATTGATAAATCAGCTAAATAAAAACAAATGACCAGTGTTCAAAATAGTTACCTTCAGATACGCTCTCATGATTCGCCATGATGTCTGTCGGCGTCAATCATCCACCAACCTCACCCAGGTAGGAAAATTAGTCTGCTTATTTATACGATCAAGGGTTTAGGCGCGGACATTTAACAGACGCAAAAGACAAAAGGATATTAGGTTAACACAGCTATAATGATAAGAGAACAATATCTTGTCGTTGTCGAGCGCAGAAGCTATAATGACATTAAATAGGCGAGTTCTCGTTGTGTGAGAACGAGACTTGTGCCCAATCGTTAAATGAATTAATAGTCTTTCTTGGTCTTGTTCAGATTTAAACTGACAAGTTACCTCAAAGGAAGGTTTCTGAAAATTAAGAAGAATTAAAAAAGAAAGATACATTTATTAACACCGTATGCAGTGTTACTTCAGGATGTGGACGATCATAGCTACCCACAATATTCTGTCATTTGTAGCTCTTACTAAATTGTCTATTTTTTCTAATCCTTGTTTTGCAAACGATTTATATAAGCTTTTTAGGCAGTTATGCTCTGGTTTTGTAATATATTACTTTAAATAGCGAAAATAATTGACTGTTACATCCGGCCGTAGGAAGGTCAGCAAAGAAAAATGGTGATTGACAAGTAAATATCCGGATGGTGATTGACAAGTAAATATCCGGACGTAAATGATGTCAACAAAGTACAACAACAGCAACAACAACAACAACAGCAACAACAACAACAACAACAACAACAAAAAGCAAGAACAACAACCGGTTTCAAAAGCAATGGACTGCCGGAGGGCGTGGTTGACATCCAGTTGTAGATAACTTCAACAAATGGAAACCACAAAGATCAAAAAGGTGTGAGAGTTGTAAGACTATATAGAGATTAAAATTTAATGAAAGACTATATAAAATTTAAAAATTTTTGTAAGACTAGAGTTTAGATTTTTGTAATACTATATAGAGTTTCAATTTTTTTGTAAGACTATATAAAATTTAGAAATTTTTGTAAGACTATATAGAGTTTAGAATTGTTGTAAGACCATAGTATAGAATTTTTTGTAAGCCTATATAGATTTAAAATTTTTATAAGACTATATAGAGTTTAGAATTTTTATAAGACTATATAGAGTTTAGAAATTTTTGAAAAACTGTATAGAATTTAGAATTTTTTGTAAGACTTTATAGAGTTTACAATTTTTGTAAGACTATATAGAGTTTGGAATTTTTGTGAGACTATATAGTTTAAATTTTTTTGTAAGACTATAGATTTTAGAACTTTTTGGGAAGACTATAGATTTTAAATTTTTTGTAAGACCATATAGAGTTTAGAATTTTTCAAGACTATATAGAGTTGAGAATTTTTTTAAGACTATATAGATCTTAAAATTTTTTGTAAGACTATATAGAGTTTAGAATTTTTTTTAAATATATATAGCTTAGAACTTTTTGTAAGATTATATAGATTTTAGAATTTTTTGTAAGACTATACATAGTTTAGAATTTTTTGTAACATTATATAGATTTTACAATATTTTGTAAGACTATACAGAGTTTAGAATTTTTGCTGAAATGACGAAGAACCCAGATCTCTTTCGACTCCCGACATACCCCTTCGTGTGTGTGATCTCTTTCCGGCTGCACAAAAGAGTCTCCGTTAAAGAATACAAATATATGATAATATTTCTATATATACGTGTTCGTCGTTGTCTGTCAAAATCCAGCAGCAGTATATAACACTTTTCTCTATCCTTTTTGTCTTCAACATGTCCTGTGAGTGTTTAATTTTCTAAGCTTTCTTTCCGGGACAAGCTTTGTTTACATTTTATCTAAAACTTAGACATTTCTCACATGTTCAGTTTACTGTATTATCAACATGCTCCTGTAGGACAACATTTCTGTAGCCTTTCGTTAAGAGACTTGACACAGCAGAATTGTGGTTCTGCAGAAGATGACCGATTTTTCATCAAAGGTATTAAAGTGTATGTATTAAGATATTATTCAATCGCTTCTCCCTTATGCTATGGGTTAAATAGCAGAGCAGTTCTATAGCTTTATTTGAAAGTAATGGCAACCTATTGCAGAAAATCTTCTGTCTAGTCAGTCATGTCTCGAAAAAGGCATGCTCAAACAAGTGTGTATCACGTATAGCACTTATCTAGATTTTTCTGTTTCTTAATATTTCGCTTACGTTTTGAAGGCATCTTCCGTAATCACAATGCATCTTCAGTTTTCAGCGTCGTATATTCCGTCAATTTCGGACATATTAAAATGTTTGTGTCTGATTGACTTGGGATCCTCAGTTTTTTTTCCAAGTGTTAGTTTACTCGTTTCAGCGACAACCATTTATTCTTCTTTTTTTTTTTTTAATCATATCACTCCGAGCAAGGCGGTAACGCCACTGATGTGCAGGGGGCTACATCAGAGTAAAAGCACTAGATAGAAGAGAGTGAAGAGACGGACAAACCATTTAGAAAGGAGCAAGAGAAGGAAGGGAATAGAGGTTTGATGACAGTTGCAGAAGTGGAGAGAAAGGAAAGTATATACAGGGTGGTGAAGAAAGAACGAGGGTCAAGTGGTTAAGAGATGAGTATTGACATCGCATTTAAATTTCTGGAGATTGTAGCCGTCGAGAAAGCAAGAATATGTTACATGAATAATGTATTTTTCTTTTTAAATTATAATAATTTATGAAGTTTCAAAAACATTTTTTTAAATTCTACAAAGCCTTGTTGCGGGAAGATAGATAAATCAGGTGGTTGGTGTTGGCGTAGAAATTGCAAAAGAGGACATTTCTCATATAATATTTAAAGAAGTGTACTTTTTTCATCAATAACAAAAAAAAAATGCCTTACAAAATTAATTTTTCGTTCTTTTGTTTACAATCAACAAGAAACATTGTCGACTTTTATAAAATTTACAATATTTTAAAACTCTTTGTGTAACATTTTTTTTTTATCTGTTAAACTTGAACTGTTTTGATTTTCGTCTCGAATCACTTTCTAATTCTACAGCAATATCATTTGTTTTCTTTAAATGTGTTCTATGAATTAATTTTCTTTTCTTAGAAACAGATCGGGGAATTATTTTTTTATTTCGTTTCATATTCGGTTTTAAATTATTTTCTTCCCATATACTTAAACCTATTTTCATGGAAGGTGTAACTTTCACTTTGACAAACAATGTAGTCAAAAAGTATCTTAGTAACAGGTTATATCACTATTCAAATAGTGATCCACTTGTCGTGGTCTGGACAACTTGGGTACCAATTTCTAGTAGACTGACCGTATGAGTAGTGATTTCAACAGTGAAGAAAAGGTGGGTTGTCCAAACCACCACAATTATAAATAAAATAACTCAAGGCACAATGTAACGAATATAGCAACATTGTATTAAGTAAGGTTACAGAACTGAATAATTCACAAATGCAAAATGTCGTGAAAAGAGTTCTCTCTTAAATATTAAAGATATTCTGAATATTCATGTTAGGAAAGTCCCTGAAAAAGGAAATGTTTGTACTGAATAGTAGTGAATATAATTATACATGTATTGAAATGTTCTTATAGAATAGAGAGAAACATTTTCATGTGTCTAATTGCTAAATGCAATTAGTGGTTTGTGTGAGTTGGTTCTGGGTCTGAACGCTCCGAAAAAACATCTCCCAACTGGCTAGACACGTGTGGGAATCAGTTTATATATTTCTTGATAAACGCGGGAAAAAGAAGGCTTCGCGTGCAGTCCTTACTTTTTTAATTATAATAATTTATGAAATTTCAAAAAAGCCTTGCTGCAGGAAGATAGATAATTAGGTGGTCGGTGTTGATGTAGAAACTGAAAAAGAGGACATTTCTCATATAATATTTAAAGAAGTGTACTATTTTCATCAACAAAAAAAATAACAAAAAAAATCTTATAAAATTAATTTTTCGTTCTTTTGTTTAAAATCAGCGAGAAACATCGTCGGCTTTTATAAAATTTACAATATTTTAAAACTCTTTGTGTAACCATTTTTTATCTGTTAAACTTGAACTGTTTTGATTTTCGTCTCGAATCACTTTCTAATTCTACAGCAATATCATTTGTTTTCTTTAAATGTGTTTTGTGCATTTTCTCTTCTTAGAAACAGATCGGGGATTTTTTTTTTTATTTCGTTTCATATTCGGCTTTACATTCTTTTCTTTCCATATACTTAAACCTATTTTCATGGAAGGTGTAACTTTCACTTTGACAAAAAAATTATATCACCCTGAGTAAGGCGGTAACGCCACTGATGTGCAGGGGGCTACATAAGAGCAAAAGAACTAGATATAAAAGAGAAAACTGGAAACCACATCCTAAACAGGAAACGTGGGGATGAGCCTCTTGTCCTGTTCAATAGACGTGGGTGGAATATGCACAGGGCGATAGTTAGATCTATCTACTCCAATTAAAAATAAATAAATAAATTAAATAAATTAAATAAATAAATAAAAAATAACATAGGGTGGTGAATTGCTAAGTTTTAACTTAATTAAAGTCCAGTCAAAGAGATTTCTGCTAAATTAAAAAAATAAAGAAAAACAATTAAGCATGAAAAGTTTAAAATTAAGCAAAAAAAAAAAAAAGACTTACTTTTAAGAATATTTAAAATTGATAGTTAGTCCTTTCTTCTGGCTTTCCTTTACTACAGTTTGTAATAGTTCCTGTATTTTCTTTCTCTGTTCTATCTACCAAAACAGTGTTATCATTGTTGATTGTTGAAGCCTATAAAAAACCTGGTAGAACATCTTATTGAATTCATATATAAATCCAACTGTGAAATCGGAAATTTTTCATGGGAGCAAGAAATGAATTTCACTGGGCGAAATTATTTATAATTGAAAAATAGTGGTAGTCAATCTACGATCGTTAGTAAGAATAATAACAATGAACGCCAACAAGAAATATTCTTCTTTTATGTACCGTCTCCCTTCAGCATCAGGGTACCACGTCATCCCTCTGATAAGGTCCAAGTATGTCATGCGTTGCTTTCCCTGTCTCTCTTTCTCTTATTCGTCCCGTGAGCACCAGATTCTCAAAGCCGTCCTTCCTCATTATATGTCCAAGAAAATTCAGCTGTCTTTTCCTGATGTTAAGTATCAGTTTCCTTTTCGTTTCCATCATTTATCTGACCTCTGAGTATCAGATTCTCCAAGCCCTCCTTTCTCATTACATGTCTCAGAATCTTCAGCTGTGTTTTCCTAATGATAAGCATAAGATTCCGTTTCGTTTCCATCCTTTTTTTTGACCTGGGAGCATCAAGTGCTCCAATCCCTCCCTCCTCATTACATGTCCCAGAAACTTCAGCTGTATTTTCCTGATGTTAAGTATCAGTTTCCTTTTCGTTTCCATCCTCAATCTGACCTGTGAGTATCAGGTTCTCCAATCCCTCCTTCCTCATTACATGCCCCAGAAACTTCAGCTATCTTTCGCTGATGTTAAGTATTTGTTTTCTTTTCGTTTCCATCATTTATCTGACCTGTGAGTATCAGATTCTCCAATCCCTCCTTCTTCATTACATGTCACAGAAACTTCAGCTGTCTTTCCCTAATGTTAAGTATTTGTTTTCTTTTCGTTTCCATCATTTATCTGACCTGTGAGTATCAGGTTCCCCAATCCCTCCCTCCTCATTACATGCCCCAGAAACTTCAGCTGTCTTTCCCTGATGCTAAGTATTTGTTTCATTTTCGTTTCCATCATTTACCTGACCTGTGAGTATCAGGTTCTCCAATCCCTCTCTCCTCATTACATGTCCCAGAAACTTCAGCTGTCTTTCCCTGATGCTAAGTATTTGTTTCATTTTCGTTTCCATCATTTACCTGACCTGTGTGTATCAGGTTCTCCAATCCCTCCCTCCTCATTACATGTCCCAGAAACTTCAGCTGTCTTTCCCTGATGCTAAGTATTTGTTTCATTTTCGTTTCCATCATTTACCTGAACTGTGAGTATCAGGTTCTCCAATCCCTCCCTCCTCATTACATGTCCCAGAAACTTCAGCTGTCTTTCCCTGATGCTAAGTATTTGTTTCATTTTCGTTTCCATCATTTACCTGACCTGTGAGTATCAGGTTCTCCAATCCCTCCCTCCTCATTACATGTCCCAGAAACTTCAGCTGTCTTTTCCCGGATGCTAACTATTTGTTTCATTTTCGTTTCCATCATTTACCTGACCTGGGAGTATCAAGTTCCCCAATCCCTCCATCCTCATTACATGTCCCAAAAACTTCAGCTGTCTTTCCCTGATGCTAAGTATTTGTTTCATTTTCGTTTCCATCATTTACCTGACCTGTGAGTATCAAGTTCCCCAATCCCTCCCTCCTCATTACATGTCCCGGAAACTTCAGCTGTCTTTCCCTGATGCTAAGTATTTGTTTCATTTTCGTTTCCATCATTTATCTGACCTGTGAGTTTCAGGTTCTCTAATCCCTCCTTTCTCATTACATGGCGAAAAAACTTCAGCTGTATTTTCTTGATGTTAAGTATCAGTTTCCTTTTCGTTTCCATCTTTTCCAAAACTTTGTTGTTGCTCATATGTCCTGTCCATAGCCTACTCAGCATTCTCAGTAGAACCACGTTTCAGACCATTTAAGTCTTTCCTTCATCTTTGATGAGATTGTCCAGTATTCGCTGCCATGTTGAAAGACAGACATCAAATAACAACCCACTACTGTCTCCCCTGTTCCCAGCGAAATCTTCGTATCTGCCAATAATCTATTTAGCTTCTGGAATGCATCCTTGACCATGCCAGTAATTTGTCTGTGTGTGTGTGTGTGTGTGTGTGTCCGTTACCTATAGACTCCGAAACGGCTGAACCGATTTTCTTGAACATTTACATGGTTGTACTATAAGCGTCTGCGAGTGTTCTTAGCTAGGTTTTGTGTCGAGGTACCCCCGATAATCATGGAAAATCGATAATCGAAAAAATCGGGTTATAGAAGAAGTGGTCTGATTTGAATCAAATTTGATACACTCATAGACAAAGAGATAAGAAACTTGTCTGGCATGTTCACCACACGTTAGACTACTGTCCTCTTCAATGGCTGCCTTCAGGACTCCGTCATTGAAGACCTGTGGTCGTCCATTACGAGGCTAATCATGGAGAGACAAATCTCCCGATTTGAATTTTCGAAACCAACACTTTGCAATACGTTCATCCACAGCACTATCCCCAAACGCTTGACATATGCGGCGACTTGATGCAGCTGCTGATAAGCCCACTTTGAATTCGTAAAGCAAACAGCCTCGAAGGAGATCTCTAGACACTTCTATCCTTTTCACAGCTGTCCGGCTTAAAAGTGATGACCGGGAACGGGGCGCGTGTTTTTTTTATAACGTCTGATGTTCCTACTTCCGGCTGTCCGAATTTGGAAACAATTGCTAGACGCATTTTGTATATAATTCAACTTCATTCAATGACTAACCAAAAAACGGACAGAACTTTTTTGTTACCTTGTAAAAACAAAAATACAAAGAGATCAAATTAATTACACTACTAGTTAAAAGAAATACTTCAAATCTTCGAAAAAATTAATTTATTTGTCTGTTGAATCCGGCGATCAACAGAGCTTTATGAGAGTATGAACTTAAATCTAATCTTCTTTATGAATGGAACTTTGTGTGTGTGTGTCTGTGTGTGTCCCTTACCTATAGACTCTGAAACGGCTGAACCAATTTTCTTGAAAATTTACACAGTTGTACTATAAGTGTCTGCGAGTGTTCTTAGCTAGGTTTTGTGTCGAGGTATCCCCGATAAATATCCAAAATCGATAATCGAAAAAATTGGGTTATAGAAAGAGTGGTCCGATTTTAATCAAATTTCATACACTCATAGACGAAGACATAAAAAACGATATTCAGAAGTTTCAAGGTTGCAGCTCTTACAATAGTGCAGAAAATCGATAATATATATATATATATATATATATATATATATATATATATATATATATATAAAAGGCAAGATGTTTGTGTGTGTGTGTGTGTGTGTATTTTTTCTGCCCTTTTATTTTCGTTTTTACTTCGGGTTTGGCTCTAAGTAGGTAGAATTGTAGTTCTTAGTCTCAGCCATGATACCATTTACTCAGAGGAATTATTTAGCCTTCAAAATTCATTTTACGACGAAAAACACTTGTTTTATATCGAAACCAGGAAATCAAAATTTGACTTACATTAAATTTTTTTATTCAGTCTACGATTTCGCTTTAACTGGAAACAAGTATTGCTCCTATGAAACATTTCCGATATCACGGTTGGATTTATATATGAATTCAATAAGATGTCCTACCAGGTTTTATTATTGGCTTCGACAATCTTAATAACATTAGATACATTGATAACACTGTTTTGCTAGATAGCACAGAGAAAGAAAATGCAGGAAATATTACAAACTGTTAAAGCTTTCATTACCCCGGATATATATATATATATATATATATATATATATATATATATTCTTTCCTGACACTCACATAGAAATAGAGACAATAGTGTGCATCGTCGGCTCAGTTCATTTTCTTTTCTACCAGTTATTAAACTTTACTACCAGATATGATATCACTTGCCATGTGTTTGCTCCTTAACAGAGTTTTAATAATCTTTTCCAAAAAATATGTCGTCGGGTAGTGAAAAATATATATTTATGTCCTCTGTATTATAATAAAGACCACTGCAAATATATATATATATATATATATATATATATATATATATATATATATATATATATATCAGCATGCAGTGTGAGTATAGAAGAATCCAAAGGAGTATCCTGTACATACAGTGGTAGGAGTATTCTCAGAGAGCTCTAAATATATATGTATATAAATACATATAGAGCAAATATAAGAATCATAAGCTGCTGATGGTTCGCCTGAAATAGGCCTTGACTTCTTATTTACCATGAAATAACGTGCCCGCCTTAATTTTTTCTTATACACACACACACACACACACACACACACACACATATATATATATATATATATATATATATATATATATGCCCTGTCACATTCAGAAGTTTGCTTTTATTTTGTCTTAATGCAATATATTCAGTAGTAAGTACATCAGTATATATGTTAACATATTGTTAGACGCCTTATCGGTTATAAATAGTTTGCAGCCATTTTTGACGTCACGGGACCACTCGTTACTGGAAATTTACAGTGCATGATCTAAAAATTCATCCACCTTATGTGCGTTGTGGTGTAGTGGATATCAACTCGGAACGACAAATCGGGGTGCCGCGTTTGAAATGCAATTGAATTGTTTGAATTCACTTACGCAAAAATAACATTGGGAAAGGTATTAATCAGTGTCTTCCATCCAGTTATGGGTTAAATTATAGAACAGATTGGGTTCTATAGCCTTGGCTGGCAACCAGTCTACTGCAGAAAGTAATGGCAACCTAATGCGGGATAGTCTTCTGCCCAGTCATTCATGTCTCTTTTGAGACATGATCGCCCAAGCCGTATATCACGTACGGAACTTAACTGACTGACGAATATCTGTGCCTTGTAAATACAGTATAACCCGGATATAAGAGAAACCTGGATATAGGAGATATCTTCTCTGGTCCCAAATTAGAGCCTGTGGTAATGTATATAAAATAGAACAAACCAGGGTGTAAGAGAAACCCGGATATAAGAGAACTTATTATCCGGTTCCAACAACTCTTTTATTTCAGGGCTACACTCTATTTTATAAATCTTTTTAAATATTCATTTGAGTTTCTCAAATGTAGCTGCACGGGCCACAGTGGGTGGAAATTTAATTTTTAAGAGGGGGAGACAATTCTGGAATGAGTTATTAAGAGTAGACTTTTGTTTGATTAGTCTGAGTGTGTCAGAATAAATACATACGATACATATATATCATGGATACATACCTGGTCTCATTACTTAGACGTGATGTATGACAAAGTCGATTTTATTGTGGGGAAACCCGAAAGCTTACCTTCGGCCCACTGATAACAACTGCCGAGTCCTGACAACCGCCAATGTCGCTGACATTGTCGGCCTGTCTGCCTTCAGGTAGAGAGTAACCCAGACGAGGCTGCTCTTAAGGGTAGAGTCTCATCTAGAGAAATGAAAAATAAGTTTTTTCCTGAGAGTATATCTCGGGCTACCCACATTAAAAAGGCCTTGTGCCACATTTTGTGAGGAGGCAGAAAATATCCACATAGTGTCTCGCAATTAACGTTATGAAATTGTCGGAAGCTCTGCCTGAAGGCAGAGTGCTACACATACGAGTCTCTGCTGAAAGGTTGGATCTTGTCTAGGGTAATGTAGACTAAATTATTTGCCCGGGCTTTATGGCTCGAATTACTTACATTAAAAAGGCATTGTGCGATATTTTGTCTCAATTGGGGAGGCAGTTAAATATCCATATTTCAGTCTAGAGATTAATGTCGCTTCAACGTTTTCTTGACATTATCAGACTTTCTGCGTTCAGGTGGAGAGTAACCAAGACGAGGTTCAGTCGAAGTGTAATGTCTCATCTGAGGAAAAATAGACATTTAATTTATGACCGAGATATATGACTCGGGTTTCCATATTAAAATGGCCTTGTGTCACATTTTAGCGCAAAGGTGGATACAGCAAATATACAGTATTGTGCAAAAGTATTAGGTCAAGAACTATTTTATCTTTTATGAAGAATATTGACAGAAAATAAACAATTTAATTAAAGTAATTTTATTTGATTTACTCAACAAAAACTTTAAGAAAAAATACATGACAGAAAACAAATTTAATATTTTGTATAATAGCCTTTTGCTTTGATCGTAACCTTCATTTTGTCAGGCATTGATTCACAAGCTTCTTCAATGTATCTAACGGTATCTCCTGCCAAGCAGCTTGTATTTGTTCCCAAAGTGTGTCTTGCAAAGTAACATTAGATTTATCAATTCGAGGGTGGGGGGAATAAGAAGTCAGTGATATACAAGGATAATAAAATAATGAGTAGTTACAAAATAATTTGTTTAATAGAAAATAGGAAAAATTAAATATAACTTCTTTTTAATACATTTCTTTTACACCTAGTTTTTAATAATCAATATTTATTAGCGATTTACTTGGCTTTTCACCCTGTATTTGACTTTCAGTGAGGTTTTTAGGAAAATCACCCCCTGTCCTAATACTTTTGCATACTACCGGTAATGCGCAAAATTGTTAGAACAGGGGTAAATTTAAACTTTATTTTGATGCCTCATAAAAGATAAAATAGTTTTTGTCCTAATACATTTGAACAGTAGTATACATATTTAGCTGTTAATGACAATTAATGACGCTCAGACGTTTTCTTGACATTGTCAGACACTGCCTTCGGGCGGAGAGTAGCCCTCGTCAGGGTTAGTCTCCGCCCGACTGTCTGACGAGTTGTATGCTCGTATTACACACATTAAAAGGCCGGGTGACACATTTTATCTCAAGTGTAAAGCTCTCTAGCGATTTGCTTCGCTCTCTGTCATTGGACGGTGAGTAACCCAGACAAGTCTCCACCGAGTGGCAGTGCGTTGTCTAGGAAAACGTAGACATCTAATATATGACCTAGGTGTATGGTTCGGATTACAGTAATAAGAACATGCGTTATATTTAGTCTCAATGGGAGAGGCAAGTAATATCCATGTTGCTTTCTCTGATTAACTTCACTCAGACATATTTTCTGATATTGTCAGATTCTATCCTTCGGATAAAAGTAACCCAGACTAGGATACAACTAAGGATAGAGTCTCGTATGAGGGTTAAACATGACAAAAAATTTGGCCGGGGATATATTATTATTATTATTATTATCATCATCATCATCATCATCATCATCATTCTTCTTCTTCTTCTTCTTCTTCTTCTTCTTCTTCTTCTTCTTCTTCTTGTACTTTCAGGACGTAGGCGATCATGGCCCTCCACGTCTCCTTATCTCTGGTGTCTCTTAACCTACTTTCATCTGTTATACCACGCAAACCCCGTTCTGTCAACCACCTACTCAGGCCCTTCAAATATGTTACCCGTTGTTTTCTCTCTCTATCTCTCTCTCTTTGGTCTGTTATTATCAGGTTCTCCAAGCCTTCTTTCCTCGTTCATGTCCCTGGAACTTTAGCTATCTTTTCCTGATGCTCAGTATTAATTTCCTTTTCGTTTCCATCATTTCCAAAACCTCATCATTGCTCACATGCTCGGTCCATGATATCCGCAGCATCTTTCTGTTGGACAACATTTCAATTGCTTCAAGTTTTTCCTTCATCTTTGATGATATTGTCCATCATTCATTGCCATATTGAAGAACTGAAATTACATAACGATCCCGTACTCTCTTCTTTGTTTCTAGTGAAATTTTCCTGTCTCTTAATACTTTACTCCGCTTCTGGAATGCGCCCTTCACCATGCCAATTCGCCTTCGGATCTCTGTGTCTCACTTTTCGTCTTTTGTTTCGTTTCCAGGTATTTAAATTTTTGTACCTGCTTGATTTTGTAATTACCGATCTGTATCTGGAATTTTGGACTGCTCTTTTTCCTGACGACCATGCATTCGGTTTTCTTGCAGTTCATTGTAGTCCTTTCTTGTCTCTCTCTTCTGTAGAAGGTCTTGTAGTTTTCTTTCCATGTCTGCTATCAGCACTGTAACATCTGCGTACTTTATATTGTTCAAATTGTGGCCTCCCATGTCAAATCCTGGCATAACATCTAAGGTCCTCAGAATAATTTTGCTGTACAAGTTGAAAAAACCTGGTAAAAATGCACATCCTTGTCTTACGCCCCTTTCTATCTTTGTATATCTGCTGAATTCTTTTCCTATCCGTATGCAGGCGGTTTGCTGCCAGTAGAGATTCTTGATTACCCGTATGTCTTCCTCAAATATGTCGAGGTTGCTGAGCATTTATCTTTGTAGCGTATTTTGTCGAACGTCTTCGCATAATCGATAAAACATAAGTTAACGTTTTTTCTCGTTTGTATTGCCCTTTCGTACAGCATCCGAATAATAAATATGGCGTTCCTTGTTCCAGAGTCTTTGACGAACCCGCACTGTTCTTGTTCTATCTCTGGCTTCATTCTGCTTCTCGATCTATTCATCAGGATTCAGACGGTCAGATCATGAAACTGGTTGTTCGGTGGGGTTCACACTCGTTTGCACCTGGCTTCTTATGTAGTGCTATGAAAATCGACTTGCTTAGGTCGTCCGTTAGTACACCACTGTTATAAATTTCATTTATTATTTCTGTAATTTTCTCTACGCTGAATCCATCCCAACCTGTCCGCAACTTTATTAAAACGCCCTCTAGTCGAGCTGCTTTGTTTCTATTCAGTTTCGCCATTGCAGCTTCAATTTCAGACTTTAATATTTCCGGTCCTTCCTCATCTTTGTGAATTATTAAATACATTAAAAAATCATCTGCCACATTTTGTCTGAAGTGGGGTGGCAGCTAAATATCCACATTGCATTTAACGTTGCTCTCAGGCTTCCTTGACACTGTCAGACTCTCTACCTTCGGACGGCGTGTAATCCAGACGAGGATCCGCCGAAGAGTATAGTCTCGTCTGGAGAAAGGTAGAGTTAATTTTTGACCAAGGTAAATAGCTCGGATTACTCAATTTAAAATTGACTTGTGCCACGTTTTGTCTCAAGTGTTGATGCAGCAAATAACCATATTACTGTCGAGCAATATCTATTGCTTTCTCGCCATTAATTTCGTTCAGCCCTTAACTTTCTTTACATTGTCAGACTCTCTGCATTCAGATGGAGCGTGACCCATTGTTATGTCGTGAGTCAGGATAAATAACTCAACAACAGGAATAAGTTAATTGTTGTATTCCGTGAAAATAGTATTTACAAAGGTTATTAGTATCCAATACAAGAATAAGGGTTAATCGTCTCAACCGTCGTAAGACGTAGTATGAGCAATGGGTACTTCCGGGTCGTCACCGGAAGTCTACGACTGACTTGTCGATCGGCTGCTCGGCACGTAGATGCCACCATTACTTTACATAGTAATGGAATAGTCCATTATAGCGAAATAGGCGCGGGCAGTTTTTTTACGTAATTTCAGACTTACCCAATGAAAAAATGGAATAATCTATTACTTATATGTTATTGATAGAATGTCACTTTCATTACATATATGAGAAATGTACAAAAAATTTACGTTACCATCTTAGATCAATATTTTGCGACAACGTTCCGCCATATTAATTAACTTTAACGTCGTTATCTATATTCAGATGTGATGTTTTCTTTAAATGAAGACATCCTTTAATAACGATTGGTGTAGTGTTATGTCGTGAGTAAGAATAAATAACTCAACAACAGGAATAGGTTAATTGTTGTATTCCGTGAAAATAGTATTTACAAAGGTTATTAGTATCCAATACAAGAATAAAGGTTAATCGTCTCAACCGTCGTAAGACGTAGTATGAGCAATGGGTACTTCCGGGTCGTCACCGGAAGTCTACGTCTGACTTGTCGATCGGCTGCTCGGCACACTCTACTACGTAGATGCCACCATTACTTTACATAGTAATGGAATAGTCCATTATAGCCGAATAGGCGCGGGAGTCCCAACAACCGTCGAGGCTTCGCCAAAGAGTACAGCCTCGTCTGGGAAAAACTAGATATTTAATTAATGACCGAGCTATATGTTTCGGATTACCCCCATTAATTTTTTTTTCCCTTATTTTATCTCATGTTGGGAGGGGGCTAAATATCCATATTGCTGTCTAGCTACGGTAGGGGACAGAGAAAGGGTAAAAGAAGGATGTGAATACAGGAGTGAAGACAGTTGCGAAGGTAGAGAGAAGGAAAAGAACAAGATACACTGGGTGATACAGAAAGGGCTGGAGTTACATAAGAGTTGAAGTATTAGGCAGGAGGAGGGTGAAGACAAAGACAAACCAGCTACAGAGGGTGAAAGAGAAAGGACAAAAGAAGGATGTGAACACAGGAGTGAAGACAGTTGCGAAGGTAGAGAGAAAGGTAAAGAACAATATATATGGGGTGATGTAGAAAGGACTGGAGTTAAGTGGATAAGACATGGGAATTGACATTGCATTTAAATTCTTGGAGGTTGTAGCCATTAGTAAAGCAAGTATACGGAAGGGAGTTTCACAGGCGGGAAGTGCGAGAAAAGAATCTGTGGATTAGAATTGTCGCCTGAATTTGGTTGATCTAACTGTAAAAGGGTGGGACGTTGTTGTCAGTCTGGTTGCACGAGTAAATTGTAGTGGAAGGGACAGCAGCGACCTAAGTTCGTCATAGTAGTTGCCATGAAAATATTTATAGAAAAGACAGAGGGAAGCCACATCCCGCCGGTGAGAAAAGCTTGTCTCACTAGGAAATATTAAGGACATTTTTTATCCTGTATTTTTTTAATTACTTGTACATAGGCAAGGGAATAATTATTGCTGCGGCATCATGTAACTTAAATTAAATTAAATGATCCTAACACCAAGAAAATTCAATGGAACATCATTACTTCTCTGAAGATGGCTCATGTGAGCCGAAAGCTTAGAAGCAAATCAATAAATAATTATCCTAATGTTGGAGAATTTTTGTTTTTATTTTCAACTGAAATTAAAGTCAAAATACGACGTTTAGAACGGCTCATGATTAAACATATATAGACATTCATTGTCTCTTATATTTAATAGCATATGTTTAAAAAATTATTTGCTGCCTCGATACACTATATATATATATATATATATATATATATATATATATATATATATATATATACACAGTGACAAGCATAAGTATTGGATACATGTTATTTTCTGTTATAACTCTAGTTTATGGTTTCCATTTTGTCTGATATTTGTTAAGTAATATCTCATAAAGTTGTTTTAGCTTTACGCGGAAGGATAATTAAAAACTCATGGTTGAATCCATTTTTTTAATCAAAGTTCGAAATTACCCTACAACTAAAACAACTTTACGAGATATTACTGATCAAATATCAGGCAAAATGGCGAACATAAACTAGAGTTATAACAGAAAATAACATCTATCCAATACTTATGCGTGTCACTATATATATATATATATATATATATATATATATATATATATTCATTTAATACCGGAGACCCAAAATTAATATCTTAAGGTTAATATTCATTTTCTGACCCGAATCACTTGACCTTGCCTTGGTACGATTGAAACTTCCACTTGCAACTCAAATTCAATCAAGGGGTTGACGTGACAGACAATTTCATTGTTACCTATTGAATTAGACTATTCCCAAGGAAAGGCTTTTCGAAATTTATTATTCAATATATATATATATATATATATATATATATATGTTTGGACTGCAACTTTCATTCAAAATATTTCAATGGATATGACAGATTTCGGAAATTTAAAAAAATTCTGTTTGAAAGGGATATAAAAATTACCTTTAGTGTTTATTGTTCAAAACACATTTCGGCCACATACGGAGTCATTTTCAGAGGAGTTGTTGTTAATTTCCTGTTGCGCTTGTCTTTTAAATATAATTTTGTGAATGCATTTTGTATGGGAGTAGCGTTTATTTTTAGTCCCGCATATGTAACGTGGTTGGGATCCGAGTTGGCGCACTTTCGTTAAAACCTCAGCCATTGTTACCGTTGTTAAATAAATAGGATTAATCCTCGTTATCAAATGTTCATAAAGAGTGTTTCTCTCACCGCGAGATTCATTTATGGGATTCATGAATAGTAATCGTGCTATCAACCAGAATTTTCGGTATTTGTTCTTGTAGTTTGTGGGTGAGTATATGTCTTTTTATGACACCTTTATTCAATATGTAACAGGTCAGACGTCTGCTAAATGAGGTAGTAGTGTGACAGATATATATAATTGACATATGCCTCATTGTTTTTTTTTTTTTTTTTTTGGTTCTCAGCAGTATAATTGATACATTACATTCTTTAACGTTAGTTCTGATATAATATATAAATATATACAGTACTGTGCAAAAGTATTAGGACAAGAACTATTTTATCTTTTATGAGGCGTCAAAATAATTGCGACAATTTACCAATCGCACCTAGTATATATACAGTACTGTGCAAAAGTTTTAGGACAAGAACTATTCTATCTTTTATGAGGCATCCAAATAATTGCGACAATTTACCAATCGGACCTAGTATATATACAGTACTGTGCAAAAGTATTAGGACAAGAACTATTTTATCTTTTATGAGGCATATTGGCAGAAAATAAACAATTTAATTAAAGTAATTTTATTTGTTTTACACAACAAATGCTTTAACAACAAAAAATATTTGTTAGAAAATAAATTTCATATCTAGTATAATAGCCTTTTAGTTTGATCACAGCCTTTATTCTGTCAGGCATTAACATCACAAGCTTCTTCAATGTATCTAATAGTATCTCCTACCAAGCAACTTGTATTTGTTACCAAAGTGTGTCGTGCAAAGTAACATTAGATTTATCTATTTTTTAATCAAAATATCCCATAGATGTTCTATAGGATTGAGATCTGGGCTTTGTGGGGGCCAATTCAAATTTCGAAACCTTCCTTTCTCTTGTTTTTAAGTTAAATAATTCTTACAAAGTTTTGGCTTTTCACCCTGTATTTGAATTTCAGTGAAGTTTCTAGGAAAATCACCTCTGTCTTAATATTTTGTACACTGCCCGCTGTGTGCAAAAGTGTTAGGACAGGGGTGAGTTGAAACTTTATTTTGATGCCTCAAAAAAGATAAAATAGTTCTTGTCCTAATACTTTTGCACAGTACTGTTGCTACCATAACAGATCTTATATATAGTGGTTAAAGCTGCGAAGAACTTAATGAATTTGTACTCACACACGCATGTACTCTTATGTATAACATTCTCACGCCCTTTTGTTGTATATAGCAGTTCCTGAATGAATATGTGTCGATGGGTATGGTCGTCTCACCACAGCACACATGTTTTATCAGTGACCGTGGACTGAGCAACAGTTCTTGGCCAACTACAAAAATGCAGTCAGTTAAGTGTCATACGTGAAACACGCTTGGACAATCATGTCACAAAAGAGACATGACTGACTGGGCAGAGGATTATCCCGCAGTAGGTTGCCATTGCTTTCTGCGTTAGACTGGTTGCCGACCAAGGCTATAGAACCCAATCTGTCCTCTTATTTGACTCATAGCTAGAGGGGAAAGAAATGTATTATATAATTATGTAGTAATTAGTGGGTGATCGGTTTCCTATTGTTATGAAGTAATAAACTGATCCCCCACTTTATGACCAGTAGAAGCCTTAATCATTATTCCAACTATTATATTCAGTCAGTCAGTTAAGTGCCATACGTGATACACGCTTGGGCGATCATGTCTCGAAAGAGACATGACTGACTGGGCAGAGGGTTATCTCGCAGTAGGTTGCCATTGCTTTCTGCGGTAGACTGGTTGCCAGCCAAGTCTATAGAACCCAATCTGTCCTGGAAGAGACGGATTAATACCTTTCCCAAGGGTATTTGCGAGTAAGTGAATGCATTGAATTCAACTGGAATTCGAACTCGGATCCCCGATTTCTCGTTCCGAGCCGATATCCACTGCACCACAACGCACATCTGCTCTCGAATTCGAATTCCAGTTGAATCCATTGTATTCACTTACGCACTAATACCCATTGGAAAGGTATTAATCCGTCTCTTCCTTCCAGTTATGGGTTAAATAGCAGGACAGATTGGGTTCTGTAGCCTTGGCTGGCAACCATTCTACTGTAGAAATCATAGGCAAACCTACTGCTGGATAATCTTCTGCCCAGTCAGTCATGTCTCGAAACCAGCCCAAGCGTGTTTCACGTATGGCACTTATCCGATTGACACAAATCCACTGATAGGCATTGTCGTGCAGGGGTTATCGGCCCTGAACGAGTAATCGGAGAATGTGTCAGTTTAACTGAGTAAGTTTATGCCGACTTTAATTTTTTGGGAGGGCATCGCTATGATGTCTTCACTCATCAGTGTGTAATTTTTTTGTTTCAGTTAAAGCGACAAAACCAGCTCCGATATGTGAGTACATTACAACTGTGTCCTCACGAAACTCCGAAGTAGGCATGAACCTGCTTTGTTTAAGTGACAAATTCTTCGCACTAAATTTATACATATATATATATAATGAAAACAGAGAGAGAGAGAGAGAGAGAGAGAGAGAGAGATGGAGAGAGAAAGAGACGCTATCTGATAAGCTATCTATATCTCTAGCTATATATATATATATATATATATATATATAATGAAAACACAGAGAGAGAGAGAGAGATAGAGAAATACGCTATCTGATAAGCTATCTATATCTCTAGCTATATATATTTATATATATATATATATATATAATGAAAACACAGAGAGAGAGAGAGAGAGAGAAAGAGAGATAGAGAGAGAGAGGGTGAGACAGAGAGAGAAAGAGAGAGAGAGAAAAACGCTATCTGATAAGCTACACCACTTTCAGCTACTGAATGATATTTATGGATGAATTTCGCATCGTCAATAAACCCCACTCTGGCAAATTGAAGAGATTTCGATTGGCGCCCTTCTTTGCATCAGATTTGTGTGTTTTGAGCAATGTATTTCGTGTGGGAGAAAAGTTAGTCCTAAATAGATCATCTTTGCGTGTAAAAAAAATGTTTCAACTAATGACTCAACAAAAGTATCAGAAACCTATTCCGGTATTTCAAATTTATGTTACAAAATTTATATCATAGTTTCTATCAAATTTCTGTTGAAATTTCCACCAAAAATTATTTTTTCCTGGAGTTATTAAACATTCAGAAAAGCTTGGATAAAAAAACTGTAGACTCACCACAAGTTAACCGATGATTTTAAATATATTTTACCACAAGTTAACCAATGGTTTTAAATATATTTTACCAGAAGTTAACCAATGGTTTTAAATGTATTTTACCACAAGTTAACCAATGATAAACAATGATTCTAAGTATATTTTACCACAATTTGCCCAATGATTTTAAATGTATTTTACTACAAGTTAACCAATGATTTTAAATATATTTTACCAGAAGTTAACCAATGATTTTAAATATATTTTACCACAAGTTAACCAATGATATTAAATATATTTTACAAGTTAAACAATGATTCTAAGTATATTTTACCGCAATTTAACCAATGATTATATATATATATATATATTTTACCATAATTTAACCAATGATGTTAAATGTATTTTACCACAAGTTAACCAATGATTCTAAATATATTTTACCACAAGTTAACCGATGATTTTAAATATATTTTACCACAAGTTATCCAATGATATTAAATACATTTTACCACAATGCAACCAATGATTTTAAATACATTTTACCACAAGTTAGCCAATGGTTTTAAATATATTTTACCACAAGTTAACCAGTGATTTTAAATATATTTTACCACAAGTTAACCAATGATTTTAAATATATTTTACCACAAGTTAGCCAATGATTTTAAATATATTTTACCACAAGTTAACCAATGATTTTAAATATATTTTGTTAACTGTAGCTAACCAACTACATGACCCAAGAGCCATTTAAATAGCAGGTTATTGGAAAAGATATTTGAAAATACATAACGGATGGCCTCATATTTGGAAAGCTTAAAATGAGAGTGAACAGGAAAACATCTTCTTGGAGATATGTCCCGCAGATAGGAGGTTCCTGTTAACGAAGTGAATGTGGAACAGAGAGTCCATAGCAGGGCATGGATTATCCGGGAATGACTACATAGTTGAAACTAATGAACGCATCGCATTAGAAAATTTGCTATGGAAATAGCGACATTGTAGCGATATCCTTAGATGTAAAGGTCTTAACTAGTGGAACTAAAGAATGTAGTTCTTCTGAACATTTGACATGGAAATAGTGATAGATTAACGATAAGCTTACATGTAAATGTCTTAAGGATGTAAATAAGAAATGAATCTTTACTGAACATTTGCTATCGAAGCAGCGATAAAATAGCAGAAGCTTAGCTGTGAAGGTTTAAACGGGTAGACTTAGAGAATGTAGCTGAACTGAACATTTGCCATGGCGATATCGATAGAGTAGCAAGAGGCTTCGTTATAAAGTTTTAATTGGTGTAAATAAGGAATGGGGAACGTCTGATTGTTTGCCATGGAAATAGCGAGAGATTAGAGAGCGTATTATCTGTCAAGGTTTTAACTGGTTGATCTAAGAAATGGATCATCTCTGAACATTTTCAATGAAAATAGCTTTAGAATAACGAGAAACTTACCTGTAAATATCTGAATTTATGGAATTAACGAATGTAGCTCGTTTGAATATTTGTCATGGAAATAACTCTTCACTGAACGGGCATGCTCCCAAATCTTATCATATTGTTCTGGATTCCGGGTGAAGGAACCGCACAAAAATAATGAACAACAAAACAGATATGAGGATAGAAAATTAGGTTATATTGATGGTAATATACAAACTTGAACGTAGTTTAGTAAATCCAGGAATACTATTAGTAAGAAATAAATATATACAAGTCTTGAGTGAAGTCGTTGGAAATAGTATATCCGTGTATATTATTTTAGCTGAGTGGAGCTCAGAGCTAGTCTGACTTCTGATGCGGTAATCTCTGGTTAACTTCGGTATGTCTCGGTAACTTACGTATCAGTTATCGAACAGATCTCTACGATATTGTTTCTACTAAACTCTCTGATAGCAACAGCTGTTCTTTCTATGGCAGGAGTATATGTATACTCAGTCGAGTCCATTATCATATACAAAGAGGAGATCCTACAACACATGTGAACATGTGTGAACTTCAAGGCTCGATCCTACTCCCTATGCTTTTCCTGATCTTTATCAATGTAATCAGTTCCCAAGAAGACATCGATGCTGAAGACACCACCATATTCATTACGTTTTAATAAGAAATCAGCTAAGGCTGACACAGGAAACCTTGCTGCTGTTCATGAAAATGACCTCCCATCTGTGGGGGTCATGTGTCAGAAATGATTCGTACATTTTAATGATTCCATATCAAAGCTGCTCTACTTAACCATCCCAGACAAACCTAACTACATCATTATGGATCATGCGAGTCACACAGAAAGCAATATATTGCGCCTCCTCGGCCTCGCACACTAAAGTAGAACGACTACACTAAATCGACATCTACATCTACTGTAGGAAGGGCCGGCCACTGTGTAGGGCCAGGTAGTTTCCATCTTGCACATATAGAAATCTAACATTCGTATGTGCATTGAATACAGCTGTCATCTGTGGTCGAGCGCTCCTGCTATTTATCTCGGCGTTTTCAACACAATACAAAAGAGAATCTGCAATGTAGTGAATCCCGATTTGACAACTCCACTTTAGTCACCTCCAGTCGATTGAATGTGGCTTCGCTCTGTCTGTTCTACAAATATTTTCACGGCTTTTGCTTTGAATTTAATCTCCGCTCTACTAATTTAATTGAGAAAACTAGACGGGCCACTAAGTTCTACCCTTTAACAATCGAAACATTCAAATTTAACCGCCACTTCTACTTTATCAGTTTTTTCTGCAGTTCCATCCTGTGGAACTCCCTTCTGTATAATTGCTCCAAGAGTTTAAGAGCAAGGTTATCATCTCTTATCTTCTCTATCAATTTTTTTTCTCCGAAAACCCTATATCCTGTTCTTTATTTCTATTCGTTCTTCTCCCAGGTAACCCCCTGCGCACCAGTAGCAAATACTTCTTTGCCTAGGGTGAAACGATTATGAAAAAAAATCAGATACAATTTATTAAAAGTTGCAAAGGAAAGGTAATTGCGGAGAGCCATGATTGCGTCCGTCCTGAAGAAACACAGTATATAGAAGAATACATATTTTTTACGTTTGAGAAAATATCTTTCATTGTTTGCAACTTATATTGATTTATATACAGTGACATACTTCTCGTTAACATTCCGGAAAAATCAAAATGATTGTATAAATGAAATTAAAATAATTTTTCGCAACATTTTACATAAATTTAACTAAATAAAATTTAATAAATTTAATTCTTCTTGAAAATGTAATTAATTTACTGAGATCTAATATCATTTTCATTTTATTCAGCAACGAGTTGCTTTATTTATTTATTTAGTTTTAAATAAACATTTAACACATATGCCTGATATTACAAAAATATGGCTGAAGAAATTCCTTGACAGATTATGATAAATGTTCGTTTTATGTGCCGACGGCTTTTCCCCCTTCAAATTCATCCAAAATAGCATTATTTCTGTGTAAATGTATATGCTGAACACAAATCAACAATTAGTTATTGAAGAAACTTACCTTTTTTGCTTTGAAAGTTAAAAAAAAAAACGAACTATATCACGCAATTTTCTCTCCCGTAACTCTCACTAAGTCATGTAATTAACTGCAGAATGATGTTCTACGTAGGCAGCAGTTTTCTGTCGATGTTTGGTCGATTTTCTTCCTTTACTGATACTTCCGGCGATGTACTTCCTGTCATGAAAGTAATAAGCGTAGAAATACAATAGCGCATTACTTTCATTACGTACATCGCCGGAAGTATGAGTAAATGAAGAAAAATCGACCAAAAATCTGCCAAAATTCGTTGCATTATGCAGTACGTCATTCTGCAGTTAATTTCATGACTTCGTGAGAGTTACGGGAGAGAAAAAGTGAAAGAGATAGTTCGTTTTTTATGGACATTTAGTTAAAAAAAAGGTAAGTTTCTTCAATAACTAACAGATGATTTGAGCTCAGCATATACATTTACCCAGAGATAATGCTATTTCGGATAAATTTGGAGGGGAAAAGTGTCCGGACTTACAACGGAAATTTACCCGGATTATAACGCAACTCAAAGAAGTTTATTTTCTTCCAATATTTTCTTCACTTTACTCATTTCAGGAATGTATATTTTTTCATATGTCGCATCGTTCGGAAAAATATATCCAGCAAATGATATTTAAAAAAAATACAAACTTGGAAATTACTGTAGTCACGGTATTCACAGGTGCAGGCGTGAAGAGGCCATTGGTTAATTAGAGAGATTATTAGTTTAAGAGTCGGTCGCCAGTCAGGGTCTCAATCATTCATTCCGTCTGTCGCTGGCGGCCATCTTTTTTTAATTGTTATAAAGCAGACGACATTATTGATTTTCGTTCACTATTAATGAAGAGTTCAGATTTTTAATTTCAAATAAATTAAAGTTTATGGTGTTCTTATTTCGCATCAATCTTTATACATTTTTGACATCATCATTATGAGTTAACCTCTGTTTGCAGTGTGCATACGAAAACCATATATACATGCAGACACCTTGTGCAAAAGTACATATGCAAGAATAAAAAATAACTGAGCCCACAAGAATCTTAAAACTGCCTTTAAGGTAATAGCAATACTTACTGTATATCTAATTTTGCAGCTACCTGTTTATAAAGAAGTCCTTTTGGCCATACTGTTGTGCGTATCAGAATCATGGATTGCATAGAGGTTGTTGTGGTCAGGACAACTTGGGTACCAATTTTTTAGTAGACTGACCGTCGGGGTAATGATTTCAGCAGTGAAGAAAAGATTGGTTGCCCAAATCACTACAATCTAAACTTATTTATAAATGGAACTTTGTCTGTGTGTGTCTGCGTGTGGGTGTCCGTTACCTATAGACTCCGAAACGGCTAAACCGATTTTCTTGAAATTTTACACAGTTGTACTATAAGCGCCTGCGAGTGTTCTTAGCTATGTTTTGTGTCGAGGTACCCCCGATAAATATCGAAAATCGATAATCGACAAAATCGGGTTATATAAGGAGTGGTTCGATTTTAATCAAATTTGATACACTCATAGACAAAGACATAAGAAACGATATTCAGAAGCTTCAATGTTGCAGTTCTTACAATAGTGCAAAAAATTGGATATCGATACCAGGAAATCAAAATTTGACTTACATCCATTCATTTTTCTTTCAGTCTACGGTTTCGCTTTAACTGGAAACAACCATTGCTTTTTAGTCTTTCGTGCCAACATCCAAACAGTCTGAGATCCAGCACCATGGATAAGGTTTAAAGCTTTCATTACACCCGAGCAACGCCGGGCTATACTGCTAGTTATAAATAAAATAACTCAAGGCACAATGTAACGAATATAACAACATTGTATTAAGTAAGGTTACAGAACTGAATAATTCACAAATGCAAGATATCGTGAAAAGAATTATCTCTTAGATTATTAAAGATATTGTCGAAATATTCATGTTAGGAAAGTCCCTGAAAAAGGAAATATGTTTGTACTGAATATTAGTGAATAAAATAATACATATATTGAAATGTTCTTATAAAATAGAGAGAAACATTTTATGTGTCTAATTGCTGAATGCAATTAGTAGTTTGTGTGAGTTGGAAGAGACGAACGGTTCTCGGTCTTAAGGCTCCGAAAACATCTCCCAACTGGTTAGACACGGGTGGGAATCAGTTTATATATTTCTTGATAAACGTGGGAAAACGAAAGCTTCAGGTGCAGTCCTTACGTAGGTGTGTGTGGGTATATGCGTACGAACGCGTGTGCATGGTGATGTATGTGTAGGTATGTACGTGCATGTAGAAGTGGTTCTATAAGGTCACATACCAAACAGCTGGATGTTTTCAACAAAAGATGTCTCTACACGATTCTTGGCGAGACCTTTGACGATAGAGCGTTCAGTGTTTATTTTCTCGGAAATACAACATTGATAGGATTGAGAATTTCCTGATGCGGTCACAATTTCGCTGAGTTGTTTTTTTTTATCGTTTCACCCGAGCAAGGCACTCCACTGCCACTATTGGGCAGGGGGTTACAGAGGATCGGGGAAGTGATGAGAAAGGATGGTTAGCTATAGGAATTGTCAGAAGGAGGGTGATAGACGGGTGAGGATACCGAGAATGAGGGTTGGTTAGATGGTGAGAGTGTTTGAGAGAATAGATGCAAGTTAGTGTGTTAGAAGGTGTCTATTGACTTTACATTTAAACTCCTGGAGATTGTAGCTGTCTGGGAAGCAGGTATGTGGAAGGGAATTCCACAGGCAGGAAGCGCGAGAAAAGAAGCTTTTGGAGTAGAAATTACGGTTACATCTTATCTGTTTCACTGTAAAAGGGTGGGACCTAGTTGCTAATCTAGTATCTCGTGTAAATTCATACCTAGGCGGCACCAATGACCTAAGAAGCCGTGAAAGTACTTAAAAGATGACGGTCGATATCGAAATCCTCATAGAGCCAGTTAGAAAGTGGAAAAAAGAACTGCTGGACTGTCGTGGCTCACATACAAAGACACGCTAAAGAATAACCTCTCAGCAGTCAATCTGATCCTTACTAACTTCAAGCAAGTTGTTATAAATAGAGATATTTCAGCCAGAGTTATATCAAATTATGAAATTGGTTGTATTGACCGGCTAAAAGACAAAAAACCGAAAAGGGTCAGCAAATATTACTGTAGATGTGGCCATCAATGCCCCTGATTTACAATATGTTGACTTGTATATAAGTTACTAGCGGATATAAAGTGACCCACCCGGGGCAAACACAAAAAAACTGAATGAGTTTATCGGACCCTCAATCATTGCAACCGTCGAGAGATATAATCTATCTATCTATCTATCTATCTATCTATCTATCTACCTATCTATCTATCTATCTATCTATCTATCTATCTATCCGTCTCTCTGTCTGTCTGTCTCCTTCTCTTTCTTTATATATATATCGAGGCAGCAGATAATTTTCTAAACCTATATTGTTAAATATGACAGACAATGAATGTCTATTATGTTTAATCATGAACTGTTCCAAACATCCTATTTTGGCTTCAATTTCAATTTAGAATGATCATAATAAAAAAATATCGAAAAGTGGGACAAGTTTTATTTTTATTTACACCTGAAATTAAATCTCAAATACGATGTTTAGAACGGCTCATGATTAAACATAAAATAGACATTCATTTATTGTTATATTTAACAATATATGTTCATAAAATTTCGCTACCTCGATACAATATATATATATGGCAGTAAGAGACACTAATTAGACCAGTACACTGTTATTTAAGAAAGTGCTCAATGCCCAATTCAAATACATGTATAATCAGAGTCAACAATATATAAAATAACGAAATGCTTTCCACTTGCTTCCCAGGATTCAATCATATCGGTCGCATCATGCCGATATATATATATATATATATATATATATATATATATATATAAATATTTGAAATTATTTGTTTGAAGATTATTTTTGATCGGTACTCGTATTTAAGTAGATATTCTGTTATAATCAAACAGTATTATATATTTATTTCTACCGGGCTGATTATTTACAATAATCATTATGTTACGAAATTTAACGAAGATTAACGACAATTTGAAATGATTTGTTTGAACATTATTTTTAATCGATACTCGTATTTAAGTAGATATTCTGTTTATAATCAAACAGTATTATGTATTTATTTTTACCGGCCTGATTATTTACGATAATCATCATGTTACGGAAATTAACGAAGATTAACGAAACTGGTTATAAACAACCGACAATTTGAAATGATTTGTTTGAACAGTATTTTTGATCGATACTCGTATTTAAGTAGATATTCTCTTTATAATCAAACAGTATTATATATTTATTTCTACCGGCCCGATCATTTACATAAACAGAAATAGTTTACTTCCGGCTGACACGCATTATTTTCGCATGAATCAATAATGAAAAAATAATCCGAGTAATAAATGAATCCAGGATTCGACATTGGCGGCCATAATCTCAACAATGTCAGATACGCGAATGACATGGTGCTAATTCAGACACGGAAAGGAAAATGCAGAACCTTCTACAGAAGGGAGCAAAAGAAAGTGAAAAGAAAGAACTGAGCATAAACTTCACAAAAACTGAAAGTATGGTCATCAGCAAAAAGAAGAGCCCAATATGCCAACTACAAGTCAGAGAAACTAAAATAAAACAAGTAAAGAAATTTAAAAACCTGGAAAGCTTACTGTCAGAGGATGGAAAATGCGACGCTGAGTTCCAAGGTCGCATTGGCATGGCCAAGAACGCAAATCAAAAGCTATCCATAGTACTGGAAGACAGGAAAATATCACTGAAAACAAAGAAGGTAGCAAAAGAAAGTGAAAAAAAAGAACTGAGCAAAAACTTCACGAAAACTGAATGTCATCAGCAAAAAGAAGACGCCAAAATGACAACTACAAGTCGGAGAATTTAAAATAAAACAAGTAAAAAAAAATCAAATACCTTGGAAGTGTTTTGACAGAGGATGAAAAGTGCGACATGGAAATCGAAAGACTCATTGCTATGGCCAAAGACGCATTTCAGAAGCTAACTAAAGTACTGAAAGACAGAAAAATCTCATTAAAAACAAAGAAAAGAGTACTGGATTGCTACGTGATATGTGTCCTTCTGTATGGAAGTGAATCCTGGACGATATCCTCAAAGATGAAGGAGAGACTTGAGGCAACAGAAATGTAGTTTTACAGAAGAATGAGAAAGAATCCATGGAAAGAGCACGTGCGCAACGATGAGGTGTTTGAAAGGTTGCCAACGAGAAGAAAATTCATACTAAATATCAGAAAGAGACAAATGAGGTTCCTGGGACACGTAATGGGGCAGGAAGGATTGGAGAACTTGATACTCACGGGGTGGATAGATGGAAGAAGAGACAGAGGAAAGCAGCGCGAGACGTACTTGTTAATGGTTGATGGAGAGGGGCTTGGAAGAGATAAAAAGAGAAAAATTATTCAGAGTGAAAAGAGACAAAGCCAGGTGAAAGTCCATGATCGCCGAAGCCCTTAAAGGACACGGCACATAAAGAAGAAGATACCTACATTTATAATAAATATCTAGTGTTTTTATTGCAAGTAGCACATACACTTAAACAGGTATAAGTTTGTTTCTCTACATTTAAAATATTCATCCATTTCTTTATACAGCTGGCATAGGTTTAAACCTAAACAGGCATACTGTCTCTGTAGATACTTAAAGGTTAAAATAATTAAAGTTTTTTTAAATCGTTCGTCTTTAAAGAATCTCTGAAAAAGCTTGTTAAAGTGAAACATGTTAGATTAAAGACTCCTTTATTCTGCTTAGTCTTTGCTTATTTTTTTCATATATATATATTGCGGAACTTAACAAATATTAACGAAACATTATTTAAGTAGATATTCTGTTTATAATCAAACAGTATTATATATTTATTTCTACCGGCCTGATTATTTACGATAATGATCATGTTACGGAAATTAACGAAGATTAACGAAACTGGTTATAAACAGCCGACAATTTGAAATGATTTGTTTGAACATTATTTTTGATCGATACTCGTATTTAAGTAGATATTCTGTTTATAAGCAAACAGTATTATTATATATTTATTTCTACCGGCCTGATTATTTACGATAATCATCAAGTTACGAAGATTAACGAAACTGGTTATAAACAACCGACAATTTGAAATGATTTGTTTGAACATTATTTTTGATCGATACTCGTATTTAAGTAGATATTCTCTTGATAATCAAACAGTATTATATATTTATTTCTACCGGCCTGATTATTTACGATAATCATCATGTTACGGAAATTAACGAAGATTAACGAAACTGGTTATAAACAGCCGACAATTTGAAATGATTTGTTTGAACATTATTTTTGATCGATACTCGTATTTAAGTAGATATTCTGTTTATAATCAAACAGTATTATTATATATTTATTTCTACCGGCCTGATTATTTACGATAATCATCAAGTTACGAAGATTAACGAAACTGGTTATAAACAACCGACAATTTGAAATGATTTGTTTGAACATTATTTTTGATCGATACTCGTATTTAAGTAGATATTCTGTTTATAATCAAACAGTATTATATATTTATATCTACCGGCCTGATGATTAGCGATAAATTTTTCTTACGAAAATTTTGTTGTAGGCTTAGTTTGACTTCGATTAGACTGATCATCTTTCGTATTTGAGAGGTCTAAGACAAGCCAAATCACTTGGTGGCTTCCACTATGTGAATAGGGGTCGCAGCTTCGAATCCTGCCGAATGAAACACATTTTCGTAACATAAACGTATCGTAAATAATCAGGCCGGTAGAAATAAATATATAATACTGTTTGATTATCAAGAGAATATCTACTTAAATACGAATATCGATCAAAAATAATGTTCAAACAAATCATTTCAAATTGTCGGTTGTTTATAACCAGTTTCGTTAGTCTTCGTTAATTTCCGTTATATATATATATATGTATATATATATATATATATGAACAGAATAAGTAAAGACCAGGTAGGAAAAGGAGTTTTTAATCTGACATGTTTGACAAGTTTGTCCAGAGACTTGCTATTAAGCCAATGATTTAAAAAGTTAAAATAATAATTAAGAAACAAAACGACAGTATGTTGATTAAATTTTCATTTAATTGGTCAGATACGTGTCACCTATAATAAAGCAATAGAAGATCATTTTTAAATGTAGGAAGCCTGTGCATGTTTATGTGTGTGTGTGTGTACCACGTGTAATAAAAGCAACAAATGTATGTTTTAAATCTAAATTTTTATAAATGTCTGTTTAAATATATGTACCCAAATATAATGCATATTTCAAGTGTATTTAAACTATAGAGGATTTTATTGCTTTTTTTTTACGTAGCACACACACACAAGGAAGTTTAGTAAAGATATTGCCTTTTTTTAATAAGATGCCTTAAGTGGCCGATAACACGTCAAGATGGAAATTCGTCAGAATCAACCATCTGCAACGCTGTTTCCAAATCACGCAAAGATTGAAATGATCAATGCTAAATATTCTAAAAACCATGAAAGAAACGCCAAAATCGAATATTGAAAACACTTGTGAGGAGGAATCGACACAAAATGTTTGTACGGTCATTTGGAAACATTACAAATTGATAAGACAACATAACCGGGCCAGCATAATTCGTTACCCGGCAACGGTTTCATTATGGCCGGCGATGTATTTTGAAGTTTTCTGTGTACTCGGAGAGAAACGAGTCTAAAATGGACGGATAATGATTCGTAAAGTCCAATAACTCAACAAGATGGAAAATGTAAGAGGGAAAACGGCAGAGAAAAAATATGTAAAGATTTGAGAAAACTATCTTTTTACGAGGAACATGTGCTGAGGTAAAGATGAATTTAATCACATGCCACAAGAAATCGAAGAGCATGTCGGAAATTCACGGCGTCGTCGCTTGACAAATGATCGCATCCATTTATTTATTTTCATTCTAAAGTAGTCACATAGCTTTATGCAATACCAAGGAATATTGTTGCAATTATAAATACAGTAACATAGGAAAAGCCGGAAAAGCTAAAAAAGTAAACCAATCGATATATATATATATATATATATATATATATATATATATATATATATTTGTAAAGACATAACTCATACAAATATATATATATATATATATATATATATATATATATATATATATACCAGTATGCAGTGTGGGTAT
>JBBBDQ010000450.1:417500-522500 GCA_037127315.1 Ascarosepion bandense
TGGTAAGAGAGATAAAAGAAGGAAGGGAGGGAAAAAGAAAGAAACTAAAGAAAAAATTTTTTTTAAATATTACAGACGCTGGACAAATTCAAAAACCTAATTTCCCCAAAACGTTGAAGTATTAGAAAAAGGCCTTTACTTAAAAAGGCATAATTATTAATAAAAGGGAATAAAAAGATATAGGATTTAAAATAAAATTATTTTTAAAAAAATTAGGTCATTTGAAATTAAACTAAATAAAGACAACACTAGGTAAAAAAAAAAAAAATGAATTACAATTATTATATATACATACCTATAGAAGTACACACATACATACATATATATACACACACAATTTAACGAATAAGAATACATATATACATACACATACACACACATACATTATATATATATATATATATATATATATATATATATATATATATATATATATATATTAGTCATCCGCATACAAGCCTGTTTTGCTGTATCACAGCTCATCAGTGTGGCTAGACACATCCACTTGATTCTGGTCTGGATCGAAACTCGACCGATTTGGTGTCAGTCGGAGTCACTAACCCCTAAGCCATAAAAGTAAAATTTATAACTGATCTACTGGATGTTACCTTCAGCATCTCGACTACTAATTTTCCAATCTTCAGGAATCATTAGCAATTTACGGCTTATATTTTTCAACTTTTACTTTATTACTAGCATCGTAGGCCAGCGTTGCCCGTGCAACTTGGAACATTTTAGTAGTAAAACAAGGTTATAAAAAAAAAATAATTATCTAAAAAATTGTTCACAAATTCCTTTAAAAAATCTATTTTCTTTTGTTTTGCGTAAACGTTAGTTGATGTTTTGTGTTACATTGTAGACAATATTGCGTTTGTTTTTGTTTCAAAATTACAGAATAAAATATTTACACTTTTCGGTTGACTAAATGAATTTAACATAAAAATAAAAATTATTTTTGTTTAACTGCAATTAGAAATATAAAAACTATCACGCTCTCAGTTCAGAAATTTTTTTCGAACAATTGTTTTTGTTTGAAAAAACACTTTTTTTTAAAAATATTTCTTTTTCTTTTTCAAAATTACGGGGAAAATATTCATATTTTTTTGTTGACTAAATGAATTTTTAAAACGTCGGAATTAAAATTAAATATAAAGGCTCATTTTTTAGGCGCGTTTGACACGTGTGATTTGATTTCTGTGACATATTCTAGTAATCATCTTAGATCTTAGATATTTTACGAAGCAAATATAAACAATCGGCTCCATTGGCCAAAAGGGAAAATTGCTGAACTTAAACTCAAAAAGTATGTGTCGACCTGGCTTCCCTGTAGATATATGTCTCTAGAAAGTTTGAATGGTGTAGCTTCAAAAATGTAGGCGTGCATAGGGAACAGTCACACACAGACTCACAGATTACCTTATATATATATATATATTTATGTTAAGTTTATATATATATATATATATAAACTTAACATTGATGTAAGCTTTTTTTCTGTATTGGCTGAGTTTGGGTATGCATTTTCGGCCATCTGCTTGGGTGTGCATCTGAGTACTCGTAGGGTGAGTTGATTATTGTTACACCAGGGAATATTGTTTCGATTACAAATGCCGTAACGCAATAAAAATGTAGAGGTGTGTGTCTGCGTACGTGTAGGGTGACATTATCCTTTTCACATTTTTTCGATTTTTAACTTTTAACTTTCTAACTTTTTCTCTGTTGCTTTATTTCTTTTCGTTCGATTGTTGCCATTTCAGGGAAATATAATTTCTAGGAATGTAACCGTTTTTAATTTTTGAGCGCTGTACTTCGTTTTTATATAAATACTTTATAATAAAACTTAAATTATATATATATATATATATTTATATATATATATATATATATATATATATATATATAATGTAGTACACTTGGTATGTAATCCGGGTAAATTCCAAAGGAGACGAACTCGAGAGAGCTCAATGTTAAATTTCATTTATTTAACAGAGTAATATTTTTATAATGGATTTTTAATTACTAGTTTGGATTATGACATTTCGACGCTCTTGTGTTCTTGGCGCGGCTCTTCAGATCCAAATGGTACAACGATGGGCAATCTAAATAGCACCGGCCAAATTAAAAAACCGAAAATTATATATATATATATATATATATATATATATATATATTAGTATTTATGCAACATGAGGACTATATTCAGAATCAGCTTCACTCTATAGCAAAATCTCTGCCAAGTAGAGCCTAACACAGGGGAGAACATGACCAAGAACTGCGTATACTTCCTTACTTGCAGCTGTGGCAGAGAATATAAACAAGGCGAAACAAACTGCCCTGTAAAAATATGGCCATGCAAACATCAAAACATCATAGTGGGGTTGGGGGGGGGGGCAATAAAATCAGGCTGGCTGATCATGTAATCATTCACAATATAGCAGCTTAACTTCAGTAACTTTCTCTCTGAGATGTGGCTTCTCTCCGTCTTTTTTCAAATATTTTCATGGCTTCTGCTCTGACAAGCTTCTTTCTCTGATGTCTTGACCACATAAATTTACCTGTGCTATTAGATTGGGGACTAGGTCTCATGCTTTTACTGTCAAAATAATCAAATGTAACCACCACTTCTACTCTAACAGTTACCTTTCTTGCACTTACCACTTGTGGAACTCACTTCTGTATACTTGCTTCCCTGATAGTTACAATCTCCAAAAGTTTCAGTGCAACATCAACTGCCATCTTTTATCTATTCAACTGCCATCTTTCTCTTATCCTTTCTTCAACATCCCTGTTGACTTTTTCTCTCACTGTAACCCACTACACACTAGTGGCAGTATTGACTTGCTGGGGGTAAAATACCTATACAAAATGAATGGCGGAAAGAGGGTAGTCATCAGGCCCTGTGGAATTAAATGAAAAAGGGACAAGGAAGAATACTGATGAGCTAAGCATAGAAATAAATATGATAAGCAAGCTGCTAAGAAACAAAAAAAAGAAAGACAACAAGAAGCTTTCAATATCTACAGCAACTGTAACAAAAGAGAAATGTTTGGGTGAGTGCAGTCAAGTATATATATTAGTAATCCAGAAATCCAGATCCAAGCCTGTTTCGCTATATCACAGATCATGAGTGTCAATAGACACATACATTTATTTCTGTCCGGGATCGAAACTCGAATTTGGTGTCAGTCGGAGTCGTTACCCCCTAAGCCATAGATGCATGGAATATATATATATATATATATATATATATATAGTCATCCGAAGACAGATCTGTTTCGCTGTATCACAGCCCGTCAGTACGGTTAGACATCCGAATTTTTAACCCAGGATTGAAAACCGACCGAATTGGCGTCAGTCGGCGATTCTACATCTGAGCTGTGGGCGCTCGGTAAAAGGAGGTAAACTTTTAGTGTAAGATCTATCATACCAACACAACAATCTCAACAATCCTATCTAGAAGAATAAATAACGCTGTGCATTTATTTGTATGCACATATATATATATGATGAAGCTGCAATATAGGTAATTATTAAATATTTATAAATTAATTTGATGCACATGTTATTGTGCAACATTAAAAAAAGAACCATTCTTTCATTTACAATTATTCACTTGGCAATAAATAATAAAAATGGTATGAAATGCACAATTCTTTTTAAACACTGGGATTGCCTAATAATTATGGCCGGTAGTGTGTGTATATATATATATATATATATTAGCAGTATAGCCCAGCGTTGCTCGGGTGTAATGATAGCTTTAAAACTAATGCATGGTCCTGGTGCTCAGACACTTTGGACTTTGGCACGAAAGACTAAAAAGCAATAGTTGTTTCCAGTTAAAGAGAAACCGTAGACTTAAAAAAAATGAATGGATGTAAGTTAAATTTTTATTTCCTGGTATCGATATCAAATAAGATATTTTGAAGGCTAAATAAGTCCTCTGAATCAATGCTATCATGGTTGAGACAAAGAACTACAATTATACCTACTGAGAGCCAAACCCGAAGCAAAAACTCAAATAAAAGGTCTGAAAAAAATACAGACATACAGGCAGATAAACAGACACACACACAAAATCATCTTACCTTTTATATATATATATATATATATATATATATTATCGATTTTCTGCACTATTGTAAGAACTGCAACCTTGAAACTTCTGAATATCGTTTCTTATGTCTTTGTCTATGAGTGTATCAAATTTGATTAAAATCGGACCACTCCTTCTATAACCTGAGTTTTTCGATTATCGATTTTCGATATTTATCGGGGGTACCTCGACACAAAACCTAGCTAAAAACACTCGCAGATGCTTATAGTAAAACTGTGTAAATTTTCAAGAAATTTTATAAATAACTGGAATTTGTCTCTGTGTGTATGTGTGTGTGCGTGTGTGTCTCTGTGTGTGTATGTCCGTTACCTATAGATTTCGAAACGGCTGAACCGATTTTCTTGAAAATTTACACAGTTCTACTATAAGTGTCTGCGTGTTTTCTTAGCGAGGTTTTGCGTCGAGGTACTCAAGTCACTGGTGCCTGCTCAACAGATGTTTACTCGTGTAACCAGATTGGCAACTGGGTCCCAACCATTCACAATTGGGTTAGCCAAATGCAGACGACAATTCAACTCCTGCAGCTTCTTCTCTCGCAATTCACGCCTGTGGAACTCGCTCCCATATTCTTTCTTTCCTGACGGCTACAACCCCCGGGAGTTTAAATGCAATGTCAATACTCACCTACTAACAACTTCCCCACCCCGTATATCCCTCCCTTTCTCACCTGTATTCTCATCTTTCTATTGCTCTTTTCTAATTGGTTTGTACTCCTCTTCTCTCTCTGCTAATTAATTTTATTTCAGTTATGTAGCCCCCTGCGCATCAGTGGCATTTCCGCTTTGCTCGGGGTGAAATGATTAAAAAAATAAGTTGATATTTATATCTAACAAGTTGAAAGAATTGATATAGCTAGATGTCACCGTACATTATATTGTTGTTTTGAACGTTTTACGTTGATTTCTTACTTTCGAGTCATCGCCATTCAGAGCGTTGAAACACCGGTTCTCTTACGATAACTAAAGTTAAGCAGGTTCAAGCACCCCAAGTACCATGATAGGGAGCTACTTAGGAATAGCAGTTTATGTAATCATTGATATGCAGGTAGTTCTCTGGATCACAACTTGGAAAGAGAAATTGGAAAACCGAGTCATAATTCTAGTCGCGATGGTAATATTCACTTACACGGAAATATCTTCGGAAAAAAGTATAATCCCTCCTCTTGTCATGCACTTATCGCTTAATTAGTGGGACTTGTATCAGTAAATCATTATTCACTGTGAGGATATATATATATATATATGTATATATATATATATATATATATATATATATACCCGGCATATACGCATCGCTCATTCGATAATGAATTGGATCACCTTAGCTATTGGGCGTGTTTATACGCGCTAAAAAGCCTGTCTTCTTCTGCCGGACGCTCGTGGCCTAGGGGTAGAATCGCCGACTGACGCCGATACGGTCGGTTTTCAATCCTGGGTTAGGAAGCGAACGGAGTGTAAGCCGTACTGATGAGCTGTAATACATCGAAACAGATCTGTCTGCGGATGACTATAGTATATATATATATATATATACGTAATTACAATAAAGCAGCACTAATTATTATAGACTAATGTCCGAAAAACCAATGCTAACCTATCAGTAAATTAAATCCTCAATAACCCAACGAGGACACCTCGTAGGTTAAGTAAAGGGGAAGAAAAAAAAAAAGAAACAAACCAAGCACAAGAACAATGCGTCAAGTGCTTGTTTGAAAGAAAAAAACCCAAGACGAAAACCTTAACAGTAAAGTGCTCTATACGATCCGTTGTGTGAAACCGCGGTCGGTGTTGGCTCAGTTTTAGATTTAGTGTATTGCATATATATATATATATATATGCAATCTAAAAATATATATATATATATAAATATATATAAATATATATATATGCAATCTAAAAATGATGTTGATTTTAAATAACTCTCAAAATGTTAATAAGTTGTAAATAATAAATCAATCATCGATCTTCGAAAATTTAAATGCTGTGATAATCGTTATATTTTGTTTATCTAAATCACGGTTCGACAATATCCGACCCTCAGACCACATCCAGCCCTCCGCCCATTAAGACCTTATCCAGCACCCGAAACACATCCGGGCCGGGATGTATTTGTGTCCGGCCTGTCGACTGAACACCTGCACACTTATTATCTAATTAACTTGTGGAGAAAATAGTAGAAAATCACCAGTTGAAATCAATCGTTTTACAATGCCAGACATTTTTTAAATCAAAATTTAATTCCAAATACACTGCTGATTTCAACAATAAATACGTTTTGCCAAGCAGAAAATATAAATGCCTATTGAATAATGTGAAAATGGTTGTGCCGTTATTTGGAAGAACATATGCTGGTGAATGTGGATGTACGTTGTGGTGCAGCGGATATCTGCTCGAAACGAGAAATCTTGGTGCCGAGTTCGAATTCCAGTTGAATTCCTTGCATTGACTTACGCAAAAATACACTTGGGAAAGATTTTAATCCATCAATTCCCTCAACTTATGGGTTAAATAACAGGACAGATTGTGTTCAATAGCCTTGTCTGGCAACCAGTCTTCCGCAGAAAGTAATGGCAACCTACTGCGGGATAATCTTCTGCCCAGTCTGTCATGTCTCTTTCGAGACATGATCGCCCAAGCGTGTATGGCACTGAACTGATTTTTGTGAACAACAACTTTTTTTATGAAACTGAAACATACCAAGAATCTTTTTAGAATAAGTTTGAGATGTTGACCAATTGGATCATGTTTTGCTCCTACCATCGACAAATATTTCACCTGATGAGAAGTTATCGACCTTTAAGCAGAAACAAGTGCCTCATTAAATAATTCATCATTTCAAACTGAAGGAATTTATCCTTTTTGTTGATTGTGTTGGTATTTCTGCCAGTATGCGTTTGCTGGGACATGGAATGAGGAAGGATGGCCTGGCGAATTTAATACTAACAGGTCGCATAAATTGAAGGAGAGACAGAGGAGAGCTGCATGAGACGTACTTGTTAGGTCTGAGCTAAGAGAGGGCGGGACGGAGTTTAGAAGAGATACCAAGAGAAAAAACTTATTGTGAGTGACAAGAGACAGAGCCAAGTGGAAGTCCATTATCGTGTATGCCCTGAAGGAATTCGTCACATGAACAAGAAGAAGAAAATAAAGACACTTTTTTAAAATAATAAGACATTAATTTCGCTTTTTTTCTTTATACATCCATACCAATGCAGTCTTCTGGACGGAGCGGTCTGAAGTCGAGACAGTTCTTTATAGCATAGTTAATGTCATGAAAGGGGCTGAAGAAAAGGACGTGTATTTTCACCAGATCTATTTAACTTGTACATTGAGAATATTTTAAGGACCCTAGTTGTTATGCCAGGATTTGTCATTGGAGGTTACAATCTGAACAATATAAGATACGCAGACGACACAATATTGATTGCAGACACGGAAAAGAAACTGCAGGACCTGCTGCAGAAGATATGTGAGGAGAGTGACAAGAAGGGACTACAATTAAACTCCAATGAAACCGAATGCATGGTCATCAGCAAAAAAAGCAGCCCAAAATGACAAATACAGGTGGGGGGTGTTAAAATCAAGCAGGGTCGAAAATTTAAATATCTAGGAAGTGTTCTAACTGAAGATAGAAAGTGCGACACATAGATCCGAAGGCGAATTAGCATGGTGAAGGACGCGTTCCAGAAGCTGAGTAATGTATTAAGACACAGGAAATTTTCACTAGAAACAAAGAAGAGAGTACTGGATTGCAATGTGATGTCAGTTCTTCAATATGGCAGATAATGTTGGACAACATCAACTAAGATGAAGGGAAAACTTGAAGCAGCTGAAATGTGGTTCTACAGAAGGATACTGCGGATATCATGGACCAAGCATATGAGCAATGATGAGATTTTGGAAAGGATGGAAACGAAAAGGAAATTAATTCTGAGCATCAGGAAGAAACAACTGAAGTTCATGGGACATGCAATGAGAAAGGAGGGCTTGGAGAGCCTGACACTAACAGGTCAGATAGAGGTAAAAGGAGACAGGTGAAACTCAGTGGATAACATATTTGAAGGGTCTGAGCAGGTCGATGACAGAATGGGCATTGCGAGATGTTACAGGAGAAAGCGTGCTAAGAGCCACCAGAGATAGGAAGACGTGGAGGCCCGCAATCACCTACGTCTTGAAAGGACAAGACACAGAGAAGAAGAAGAATTTCATGACTCTCCTCTTAGACATTGTAGGGCTTTCTGTGCAGCTCTTCGCAAAAGTGATGCTGACCCATGACCTAAATGCTGTTTTTTTTTCCTTTCTCCTTAATAATGGTGTTTCTCTGTTTCGTTCATTATGAGGAAAGCTTTTCGTTTTAATGACTTTATTTCATTCCTTCCGATGAAATGACGTGTAAAGAATGTTTGAGAGATGTGGATAATTTGAAAGTTTGTTGTCCAAAATCTTCGGAAGATTTTTATCATTCAAAGAGCATTAAAAAATGTGAAAATGAAGGTATCATTATTTGGAAGTATATATGCTTGCGAACTTTTTCGGACAATGAAATATACTAAACTTATTTTTAAATGGAACTCTGTGTGTGTGTGTGTGTGTGTGTGTGTGTGTGTGTGTGTGTGTGTGTGTGTGTGTCCGTTACCTATAGATTCCGAAACGGCTGAACCGATTTTCTTGAAAATTTACACAGTTGTACTATAAGCGTCTGCGAGTGTTCTTAGCTAGGTTTCGTGTCGAGGTACCCCAGATAAATATCGAAAATCGATAATCGAAAAATCGGGTTATAGAAGAAGTGGTCCGATTTTAATCAAATTTGATACACTCATAGACATAGACATAAGAAACGATATTAAGAAGTTTCAAGGTTGCAGTTCTTACAATAGTGCAGAATATCGATAATATATATATAAGACAAGATATTTGTGTGTGTGTGTGTGTGTGTGTTTATCTGCCTGTATGTATGTATTTTTTTCAGCCCTTTTATTTTTGTTTTTGCTTCGAGTTTGGCTCTAAGTAGTTCTAATTGTAGTTCTTAGTCTCAGCGATTATACCATTTACTCAGAGGACATATTTAGCTTTCAAAATTCAGTTTCCAACAAAAAAAACTTATTTGATATCGATAGCAGGGAATCAAAATTTGACTTACATCCATTCATTTTTCTTTCAGTCTACGATTCCGTTTTAACTGGAAGCAACTATTTTTTTTTAGTCTTTTGTGCCAACGTCTAAAGAGTCTGAGTTCCAGGACCATGAATTAGTTTTAAAGATTTCATTACACCCGAGCAACACCGGTCTATACTACTTGTACTAAATATTATGACACTACTCCAAGACATTGCATAACTTTCTGGTCCGTTCTTTGTAAAAGATTGGTGTCCCTGTTTTGAACTGCGTTAAGCTTATTAAATAACAAGAAAAGAAGGAAAATATAAAATAAAACTAACAAGGCATTCTATAAATATTTTGAGAAAGGTGATGAATAGGTTTGACATATTTGGTCTTGTGATTTTTTGATGTATTTAAAAATTCTTGACAAAATACAGATAAGTATCTGCATCATTATTTTATCTGAGATGGCATCTCGTCTTCAGTCCTTTCTCTACTGTTGCAATGTAGCTTCCCTATGCCTTTTCTATTAATACTTTAATTATGCTGATATTTTTACAGTAAGATATCTTCCGAAGATTTCAGGATTCACTGACCTTTCTCAGAAATCATTTTTGGGGTTAAAACTGTTGTCTTAATTATTATGATTGATTCTCTTTTGAAGCTGTTTGGTGTAATATATTCAGCGGTTACCTTCCTAACATAATGCTTGAAGTATTGTGGAACGTCGAAATCTTATTTAGTTACTTAGACTTACAAGTTTTATCCGTTTCTGCTATGGAAAAACCTAAAGTGATGTCGCTTCTGTTATTTGAAAACAATTCAAAAAGCAAGAATAATCTTCAGTAGAACCCAGTCCTCAGTCGTTCAAAGGTTTAAGCTTTGATATGAGACAAAAAGCCATTTTATACAGTAGGGAATTTAGATAAAACTGCATTTAGTAAAACCCAGTTTCAGTCGTTCAAAGGTTTTAAGCATTGATATGAGACAAAAGGCCATTTTATACAGTTGGGAATTTAGATAAAACTGCATTTAGTAAAACTCAGTCCTCAGTCGTTCAAAGGTTTTAAGCTTTGATATGAGATAAAAAGCCATTGTATACAGTTAAGAATTTAGATAAAACTGCATAAACCTTTTCTGTATTTTATCAAGAATCACTAAAAATTCAGGAGTAGCACTACACATAACGTGGCAGCAAAATTCTAAGCGTGGACAAAAACAAGATTTAAAAATTCATTTAATTACATCGGTTGTCATCGACTATTGATTAGATTTCGTGGCATCATAATATTTAAGATTATTTTAGTGTTCCCAAATTCAACTTAAAATTTAAATATATTAAATATTGCAAATTTAAAAATCTTTTAATTCAGTTTAAAAACTTAAATTTATTAAATATTGAAAAGTTAAATATAATTTGACGACACGTTAATTCTATGAGTAAATACAGGTTATGATATCTCCAGATTTACATTGGTAAAGTTCCTCAAGAGAGGAAATCTGTCACTTCCATTCTATCTATCTATCTATCTATCTATCTATCTATCTATCTATCTATCTATCTATCTATCAAATCTATCTATCTATCTATCAAATCTATCTATATATCTATCAAATCTATCTATCTATCTATCTATCAAATCTATCTATCTATCTATCTATCTATCTATCTATCTATCAAATCTATCTATCTATCTATCTATCTATCTATCTATCTATCTATCAAATCTATCTATCTATCAAATCTATCTATCTATCTATCTATCTATCAAATCTATCTATCTATCTATCTATCTATCTATCTATCTATCTATCTATCTATCTATCGACCAAATTGAATCCATCCTTGTTTCACGATATATCCGATGTTATTAAAAATTCAATAAAAATGCTCATAAACACCCCAATATATATAGAAAGAGAGATAGTGTATATATATATATATATATATATATATATATATATTGAATAAAATCGCCTGACGAAATTTACAAGATTGAAACCGTGTCAGCGTTATCTGATGACCTTTCTAACTTTATATATATATATATATATATATATATATATATATATATATATATATATATATATATATATAGGTATAGTTGTCAGTCCGTAACCGGTGAGGATAATCCAACAAGATTCCTTAATATAAATTATTAATTGGCAAATCCACATAGAGAGCTCGATGGGTGTTAACCAGAGCGATATGAAGTTTATAAAGGAAAACTCAACACGTCATATTAGTTATAAATTACAGTTCATTTCAATGAGCTTAATTAGCTCATATCATCAGACTCTTTTACAATATTTCCTCCATCTGGCATAAAATTTCTGCCGGTTGGAACTGGATTCTATCTCTCTTCTTTCCTTCCTCCTTCCTCTTACATTTATTGTCATTTATTTATTTGTTTGTAATCTTATGTTTATTATTATTATTATTTCTATTATGCTCCCTCTTCCTTTTAAGAAAACGTTCATTCGGGCAGAAATTTTGTGCCAGATGGAGGAAATATTGTAATAGAGTCTGACGATATGAGCTAGTTAAGCTCATTGAAATGAACTATAGTTTATAACTAATACAACGTGTTGAGTTTTCCTTTATAAAAATTATATATACATATATATATATATATATACATATTGTATGTATATATTGTATATATATGTATATGTGTGAGTGTAAACAATATATAAAAGATATAAATACATGATAAAATTATTGTGGTGTGACACATTTTGTTCATCAGGATTTGTCTGATTAGGTCTAAAGAACTAAACGGACTACATGAGAATATTTGGCCTTTGAATTTATATATATATATATATATATATATATATATATATATATATATATATAAAAACAAATTTAATGACAAAATATTTTCGTGTAATGAAATATATAGATCTGTTGAGCTATATTACAGCTCATCAGTATGGCTTAGACCCGGCTGCACCCTAACCCAAGATCGAAACCCAACCGCATTGGCGTCAGTCGGCGGTACTACCCCTAGGCCACGAGCGTCCAGTAGAAGAAAGCAGGCTTTTTAGCGTGTATAAACACGCCCAATAGCTAGCGTGCTCCAATTCATTATTGAATGAACGATGCGTAAATGGCGGAGTAGCTACTGTTTACAAGGTCTACCACTCTTCCAGAGTGCTCAATCAGGGTGTGAGAGCGTAAATACTATATATATATATATATATATATATATATATATATATATATTTCAAACATACGCACAGTAATGGGGGCACTAGAAAGTGTCGTCAGTGATGTCATCGCAAGGATCACTAGGGGGTTTCGGGTCTTTCAACATCATAACGCCCTCACCGCGCCGACCCGACCAGAGATGATCAGCCTCCAGCCCATCCTCGATAAGCGCTTTCAGACACTATATATATATATATATATATAATCAATGGAACTCTTGGGAGTTTCATGCGTTATGTACTCATCATGTGCATGTTGAAAACTGACCGTGTAAAAGATTTGAATTTGAGTTCAATCGATGTTCAATGGAATTAAATCTAATAGAGTTAGGTTACTGCATTTTAATAATGAGAGTAAAATTTAAATTTACCATAATTATAATTTAAATTTTAAAAGTAAAATTATGAACTCAAACTTTCAAATTAAAAATATTAAAAGCAGGTGGGTCGTTTCAAAGTGGCGTTTTTACAAAATTATTAATAGTAATAGTTAGGGGAAAGAAGAAATTAATGAATGCGGGTGTAACTAAGCGAATGAGAAAGACAGGTGCAAACGTAGGGAATAGGAATATTTTTCTATGCCAAAAATGGTCCTTAAATCGCTTTTTTTTCTTTTTTTTTTGAGAAGTAGAATGAGATTGCACTAATTACATTATTCGGATCATAATAAGACATTTTGGCTTTCTTGAAGTGCTAGGAATTTCGAACCGAGCCTTTATTACGATCACTGGGGTATATCATTCCTTGTGCATATTCTTTTTTGATAGTAATGATTTAAATCTCTCTAGCCCGACTCTCTAATTTCAATACCGCTGTAGCCTGGTACAGAACTCACTACTCTTTGTGTCAATCACCGTAACTAACCAACGTCTATCTCCACTGGGCCAAGTGTCCTTAATGACAACAACAGAATTCCTGAGACTTATAAACCTAATGTTCAGGAACCATCTTTTACCAGAGTTCAAATTGCAATTTTTGATGTGAATGGGTTTCTCTAGTTCTCTAGTAACAAAAATTGCAATATGAGTTCTGGTAAAAAAAAAAAGGTACTAGAGAAAACCAATAACATCAAAAATTGCAATATGAGTTCTGGTAAAAAAAAAAAGGTACTAGAGAAAACCAATAACATCAAAAATTGCAATATGAGTTCTGGTAAAAAAAAAAAAGATACTACAGAAAACCAATAACATCAAAAATTGCAATATGAGTTTTGGAAAAAAAAAGGTACTAAAGAAAACCAATAACATCAAAAATTGCAATATGTACTCTAAAAAAAAAAAGGTAAAAAAAAAAATCTAGAGAAAACCAATAACATCAAAAATTGCAATATGAGTTCTGGTAAAAAAAAAGGTACTAGAGAAAACCAATAACATCAAAAATTGCAATATGAGTTCTGGTAAAAAAAAAGGTACTAGAGAAAACCAATAACATCAAAAATTGCAATATGAGTTCTGGTAAAAAAAAAAGTACTAGAGAAAACCAATAACATCAAAAATTGCAATATGAGTTCTGGTAAAAAAAAAGGTACTAGAGAAAACCAATAACATCAAAAATTGCAATATGTACTCTCGTAAAAAATACTAGAATAAGAACAATATAACCCAGTGATCGTACTAATGGGCTCGGTTCGTAATTTGTAGCATCTGAGGAGAAGTCGGAGCATACACTGACCGAAACGTCGTAAAAATATCAACCAAGATGAAGACAATAGCCGTCAACCGTTGTAGTTGAAGCAGAAAAAATGTACAGTAATTTTTAGTAAGACAGTTTTCTAGTTACGTTTGTTACCATAACTCACACCCCTGAAGATGACCACGGAAAGAGGTTGAAAGTACTTGGGTACCGAGAGAAATGAATACAAAATAACATCTGTCAACATTACAGCTCATTTCAGACATCTTTTGATTGTAATACGCGAATGATTATCCGTGAGTATCAACAGATTTTATTAAAAATAAGAAAACATAATGTTTGCAATTTATTTATTTTGACATGTTTAAAAGATTTGCTGCCTAAATAGAAATATTTTAATATATATATATATTAAAATACATTATACATTTCATACTATTTTTAGTATGTATTGCTTAGTGGATAATTCTAAATGAAAATAGAAGGGTTCTTTCGTTAACACTGCCCAATATCATGTGCATCAAATGAAATGTTCTGGTGACCAGTTATATAAGCCATATATATATGGCTTATATATTTTAAAAGACCACAAATCAGAATTCTACCGAAAATAAACTGATTTCCCATTTTCCACCCCAACTACCACTCACACATAATTAGCCAATATATATAGGCAATCTCTTTTCACACTACCTGATGAAACACTGTCCTTTCAATGTCGAAAAATATGTACACTTTGCAGGAGATAATAACATGTTCTAAACTATAATTTATAATAAATATTCATAGCTCTATTTTATATTGAACACTGTTTTAAATTAATGTTTAGAACGTTGTTAATATTTTCTTCGTATATATATATATATATATATATATATATATATATATATTAAATCCAAAAGTATGAGCAGATAGATAATTCCCAAAAGCCCGATTCTAATTAATATTAATTTCATTAATATTAAAATTGATTAAGGTGGAGGGCTCGATTCAAACATTATATTCTATTTACAGAGCCAGACATAAAAAATAAAATTTTCAAATATAAAAAATAAAATTTTCGTTTCACCGTTGCTGAAGAAGTGAGGATTTCCTCGGAGAAATGGCAATTCAACGGATTTAAATATCGAAATTATATATATATATATATATATATATATATATATATATATATATATATATATATATTGTTATTATCAGCAATACTTTTTTAAAATTATTTTTATGATGTTTATTCTTTGTTTATATGTAAAACTTTAGTATTTTTTGTTAACCACTAGAGTGTATTTAATTTGTTTTTAACTATCGCCCGGTTCACACTCCACCCACGTCTATTGAACAGGTGAAGAGGCTCATCCTTTTTACCCGTTTAGGATGTGCTTTCCGGCTTTCTCTTTTCCAATCTTTTCACTCTTTTCTTTTTTTTCAATTGGAGTAGGTAGACTAAACTATCGCCCGGTTCACACTCTGTATCGGCTCCTTGGATTTTTATCTGTATTTCGTTTGTTAATTTTTCTTTTTGTCTTGTATTTAATTTTTTTTTTTTTTAATTTATAATTTTTCTGTCTTTAGGACAACTTTGTAAATCTTGTTCATTATGAGTCTCTTTTTGAATTCATGTAAAATATTTTTTTTGTGAATCTTTAATTAATATCTTTTTTTAACTTTTAAAACTATTTGTGATAGCTAATTATTTGTGATTTCTTTTTAAAATCGTTTATTTGTTTCTCTTGTTTTGGCTTGGTAATTTTTATTTCTTTTTTTTCGGGTGTTATCATAATATGTTATTATAGTGTGTTTATATGGTCTCTTATAATTATATGTCTCCGTGCTTATTTTATGTACACTATCGGCCATAATTATTAGGCTACCCCAGATTTTTAAAAAATACGTATTTCATACTATTTTTAGTATTTATTGCCAAGTGGAAAATTCTAAATGAAAATAGAATGGTTCGTTTGTTATTATTACTATGCAAGATTGTACAAGGCAAATAGCAACAATTTACCCATAGCTCTCTCTCTCTCTCTATATATATATACACACTATCGGCCATAATTATTAGGCAACCCCAGCATTTAAGAAAAATACGTATTTCATACTATTGTTAGTATTTATTGCCAAGTGGAAAATTCTAAATGAAAATAGAATAGTTCTTTTGTTATTGCAAAATTTTATAAGGCAAATAGCAACAATTTACCCATAGCACCCTAGAGATTTGCTATATATATATATATATATATATATATACTATCGACCATAATTATTAGGCAACACCAGATTTTTAAAAAAATACGTATTTCATACTATTTTTAGTATTTATTGCCAAGTGGAAAATTCTAAATGAAAATAGAATAGTTCTTTTGTTATTGCAAAATTTTACAAGGCAAATAGCAACAATTTACCCATAGCACCCTAGAGATTTGCTATATATATATATATATATATACACTATCGGCCATAATTATTAGGCAACCCCAGATTTAAAAAAAAAACGTATTTCATACTATTTTTAGTATTTATTGCCAAGTGGAAAATTCTAAATGAAAATAGAATAGTTCTTTTGTTATTGCAAAATTTTATAAGGCAAATAGCAACAATTTACCCATAGCACCCTAGAGATTTGCTATATATATATATATATATATATATATATATATATATATACTATCGACCATAATTATTAGGCAACCCCAGATTTTTAAAAAAATACGTATTTCATACTATTTTTAGTATTTATTGCCAAGTGGAAAATTCTAAATGAAAATCGAATAGTTCTTTTGTTATTGCAAAATTTTACAAGGCAAATAGCAACAATTTACCCATAGCACCCTAGAGATTTGCTATATATATATATATATATATATATATATATACTATCGACCATGATTATTAGGCAACCCCAGATTTTAAGAAAAATACGTATTTCATACTATTTTTAGTATTTATTGCCAAGTGGAAAATTCTAAATGAAAATAGAATAGTTCTTTTGTTCTTGCAAAATTTTACAAGGCAAATTGCAACAATTTACCCATAGCACCCTAGAGATTTGCTATATATATATATATATATATATATATATATATATATATATATATATACTATCGACCATAATTATTAGGCAACCCCAGATTTAAAAAAAAATACATATTTCATACTGTGTTTCGTATTTATTGCCAAGTGGAAAACTCTAAATGAACATTGAATGGTTCTTTTGTTATTATTACTTTGAAAGATTTTACAAGGCAGCATAAGGGGACTTCTCCATGCTAGTCTCTTCTTCTTTGCCCCGGCATGCCAATATGAAGAAGAGACTAGCATGTGGAAGAGAGCACAAAAACTAAATACCAGAACAGTTCATTTGATGCACATGTTATTGGGCAGTAGTAAAAAATGAACGATTTTATTTTCATTTACAATTATTCACTTGGCAATAAATACTAAAAAATAGTATGAAATATATAATTTATTTTAAAAAAACTGGGTATCACTAATAATTATGGCTGGTAGTGTATGTCGGTATAAATTCTCATGTTATGTGTTTGCGTATATATATATATGTATATATATATATTCTTTTAAATCTTTTTGTGTTTTATTTTTTTTGTGTATGTATTTCAGTTTAGTAACACTTTCTGCATTGTCTAACTGTATACACCTCTATCCTTTCTCTAACCTTATTCCACCCTCTGTGCAAAAGTTTTTTTATAATTTTGAGCCAATTGTAGCATTTAATTTTTTTAGGTTTGACAAAGCAGTTTGTAATTTTTACTGATGCTGAAATAAATTCTGTATTTTCATTTTAAATCATTTCAGCCCAAGCAAGACATTTTACTACTATTGTTGCACAGGAGGTTACATAGAGGAAAGTGATGAGAAAGATGGGTAGGTAATATGGGTTGTCGGGGAGAGTGTAATAGAAGGATGAGAATACCGGTTTATGGGGGGTGGAGTTAATGGAGAAAACATCTTGAGAGAATGCATGCGAGTTAGTGAGATATGAGATGACTATTGACCTTACATTTAAATTCCTGGAGATTGTAACTGTCGGGGAAGCAAGTCTATGGAATGGAATTCCACAGGCGAGAAGTGCGAGAAAAAAACGTTGTTAGAGTAGAAATTATGGTTACATTTTATTGATTTTACTGTAAAAGGGAAAGGCCTTGTTGCTAGTCTAGTAACTCATGTAAATTCATACATAGAGGGCACCAGTGATCTAAGTTCATTGGAGCAGAAGCCCTGAAAGTATTTGCAGACGAAACACAGGGAAGCCACGTCACGCCGGTGAGAGATCAACTGTAGCCGAGCTGTCAAGTCGGTATCGATTACATAACAGATTCTCCGTTGGATTTTGTCAAGAACGCCAAGGTGAATAGCAGGGCCACCCGACCAGATGTGGCAGCAGTATTCAATGCACGGGCGGATGGCAGATTTATATATGTGCAGAATGGATTCAGACGGAAAAAAAAACTTCCTATCAATGCTCAGTGAACAGACCCTATTAGCAGTGGATTCAGCTATGGATTTGATATAGTCATTCTACTTGAGGTCCGCTGAGATTGTTAGGCCAAGAAGGCGTAATGTTTTGCTCACAGGGAGGCTAACCTAATCCATTCTAATGGAGGGGTAGTAGATGCGATTGTCTATCCTGGCTAATAGATAGCAGCTTCGTTTTGGAAGCATTAAAATTTACGAACCGTTTCTTACCCCAGATTAGAGGTCCTTCTCAAGCTCGACAGTAAGGTTCGCTTTGTCAATATCAGTAGATTTTTGATCGAGGCAAGAGTAAAAAGTAGTGTCGTCAGCGTATATGCCTACTTGGGATTTTATTACATCGAGGAGATCAATCATATAATTATGTGTTGACTTTTCCTCTCAGTATAGACAAATGTTTGGAGGTACAAACTTTGTTCACTACTTTAAAAACAAAGAATTTATTAATAGTCTCAGAAGCTCTTTCGTCCAACATCTCATGAGGAGAAAATTGTTGGAATCACAAATCAAACGAAAAAACAGCAACGAAAATGAAGAGAGAAAAAAGTGGGGAACTCTAAATTTAATATGCATATGAATATATATTTATAACGAGGGGAGGAGAAATCGCGTGTAAATAATTATCGCGGGAAAGTTAAAATAAAATATCCCACAAAAAATGTAGACGTTTCACGAAAGCCTTCTGTCGGCAAAGAGAAGGATTCCGGAATGATATGCAAACTGATTCCTGTTGCCCAACACCTAGTAGAGTATATAGCCCTTGCCAAGTCGTATAAGAAAGATTTTACATATAGATGTTTCAAATAATCATTTAAAGATTTTGGAAAAAGTTCGTATCTATCTATCTATCTATCTATCTATCTATCTATCTATCCCAGGCTAAGTTTGTATCTATCTATCTATCCCAGGCTAAGTTTGTATCTATCTATCTATCCCAGGCTAAGTATCTATCTATCTATCTATCTATCTATCTATCTATCTATCTATCTATCTATCTATCTATCTATCTCTATCTCGGAATTTTCTATCTATCTATCTATCTATCTATCTATCTATCTATCTATCTATCTCAGTCTGTTCATTATCTATCTATCTATCTATCTATCTATCTATCTATCTATCTATCTATCTATCTCAGTCTGTTCTTATCTATCTATCTATCTATCTATCTAATCTATCTATCTATCTATCTATCTATCTATCTATCTATCTATCTATCTATCTATCTATCTATCTATCTCAGTCTGTTCATTATCTATCTATCTATCTATCTATCTATCTCGGAATTTTAATATCTATCTATCTATCTATCTATCTATCTATCTATCTATCTATCTATCTATCTATCTATCTCAGTCTGTTCATTATCTATCTATTTATTTATATCTATCTATCTATCTATCTATCTATCTATCTATCTATCTCAGTCTGTTCATTATCTATCTATCTATCTATCTATCTATCTATCTATCTATCTATCTATCTGTCTATCTCGGAATTTTAATATCTATCTATCTATCTATCTATCTATCTATCTATCTATCTATCTATCTACGAAATGGTGTGGGACAACATGGATATTTTGTTGAAACACTGTATTATCTTTCATGTTTAATTGTTAAATCTCATTTTTTACAGATTATTTCAATCACAAATACAAATAAAGTTATACATTTTTTTAAAGCGCACACGGAGTTTATAGATACACACAATATATATATATATATATATATATATATATATATATATATATATATATATATATATATAGAAGGATTCCGTAATGATATGCAGACTGATTCCTGTTGCTCAACATCTAGTAGAGTATATAGCCCTTGCCAAGTCGTATATGAAAGATTTTACATATAGATGTTTGTTTCCAATAATCAGTTAAAGATTTTAAAATCAGTCGGCATTTCTTTACGGAAACATTTTCTTTGCCGGCAGAAGGATTTTCTGAAGTCTCTTCATTTATTGGGGGATATTTTATTTTAACAGTAGCTCGTCGAAAATTATTTACGAGCGATTTCTCCTCCCCTCTTTATATATATATATATATATATATATATATAATATTTATTGCTCTTCATTTTCATTGCTGTTCTTTTCATTTGATTTATACTTCCAACGATTTTCTCCTGATGAGATATTGGACCAAAAAGTTCTTGAGACTGTTAATAAGTTCCTTAGTCTACAAATTATGTACCTTCAAACATTTAAACATTTGTTTATATATATAAACTTATTTATAAATGGAACTTTGTCTGTGTGTGTCTGTGTGTGTGTGTGTGTTCGTTACCTATAGACAGCGAAACGGCTGACCCAATTTTCTTGTAAACTTACACAGTTATACTGTAAGCGTCTGCAAGCGTTCTTAGCTAGGTTTCGTGTCGAGGTACCCCCGATAAATATCCAAAATCGTTAATCGAAAAATCGGGTTATAGAAGGAGTGGTTCGATTTTAATCAAATTTGATACACTCATAGACAAAGTCATAAGAAACGACATTCAGAATTTTCAAGGTTGCAGTTCTTACAATAGTGCAGAAAATCGATAATATATATATATAAAGGCAAGATGTTTGTGTGTGTGTCTGTTTATCTGCCTGCATATCTGTATTTTTTTCAAACCTTTTATTTTAGTTTTTATTTCGGGTTTGGCTCTAAGTAGGTATAATTGTTGTTCTTAGTCTCAGCCATGATACCATTTACTCAGAGGACTTATTTAGCCTTCAAAATTCAGTTTACGACGAAAAAAACTTATTTGATATCGATACCAGGAAATGAAAAATGAACTGTTTGATTATAAACAGAAAATCTACTTAATTACGAGTATCGATCAAAAATAAAGTTCAAACAAATCATTTCAAAATGTCGGTTGTTTTAACCAGTTTCGTTAATCTTCGTTAATATACGTAACATAAAGATTATCGTAAATAATCCGGCCGGTAGAAATAAATATATAATTATACTGTTTGATTATAAACAGAATATCTACTTAAATACGAGTATCGATCAAAAATACTGTTCAAACAAATTATTTCAAATTGTCGGTTGCTTATAACCAGTTTCGTTAATCTTCGTTAATTTCCGTAATATGATGATTATCGTAAATAATCAGGCCGGTAGAAATAAATATATAATACTGTTTGATTAAAAACAGAATCTCTATTTGAATACGAGTATCGATCAAAAATAATGTTCAAACAAATCATTTCAAATTGTCCGCTGTTTATAACCATTTTCGTTAATCTTCGTTAATTTCCGTAACATGATGATTATCGTAAATAATCAGGCCGGTAGAAATATATATATATACTGTTTGATTATAACATAAAATCTACTTAAATACGAGTATCAATCAAAAATACTGTTCAAACAAATCATTTCAAATTGTCGGTTGCTTATAAACAGTTTCGTTAATCTTCGTTAATTTCCGTAACATGATGATTATCGTAAATAATCAGGCCGGTAGAAATATATATATATATATACTGTTTGATTATAACAGAAAATCTACCTAAATACGAGTATCGATCCAAAATAATGTTCAGACAAATGATTATATATATATATATATATATATATATATATATATATATATATATATTGTATTTCACCTGTGTATACAGCAGCGTTTCCGGTTTGTCCATAATATATCTTGTGTTTATTGGGAAGTTTAGTACTGAAAGTGAAAATCTTTCCAAACGAAACGTATTTACACAGCTCAGTAATTGTTTCTTCGAAGGAAATTTTACAAAGAACTATATTTAAAATGATTTTGTTTTTTTTGCGTCGTGTTTTTCGCTGTACTCTAAAACATCACTGTGTTTATTACAATGGTAGCGACACTGCCTGTAGCGGGTAGAGCTCGTTTTTATAACCTACTGTCCCTATCAACGTCCTTTCTGACATTCAAGGCGTCAGTAAAAGATGATGCGACTAGCGAATATTCTGTGAAAAGCGGGAATCAATAAACCACGTGATAGTCTTGGTGAACTACGATTGGTTGGAAAGGGCATCTCCTGACTCCTTAATCATATTGGAGTCAAGGATATTATTCCGATTCGTTTCCATAAAACTCGTGTGAGGAAACTTTTCATTAAAATTTGGTAAGCAACTGAGGCTACGTCCGGAAACTTTCGAGGTTTTATTTCTTTTTTCCATTTTTACTGTAAGTGTTTAATACATTTGTGAATTTCTTTGTGTCTAGTTTACAAATTTTTATTTCATTTTAGGAAAATGAAATTCATTTTGTATAAAGTGAGATATCGAAAAAGACAAATATTGAAGTTATTTTATTGTTCGGAAAACACTTTTCAATTTTGCAATAAATGTTTGAATTATTATAAAACGAACACTATATATATATATATATATATATATATATATATATATATATATATATATAGGGCTATTTGGACGTCGTTTGCCACGTTCGTTGAGTCTGCTACGTTTCTTGGTTTTAATTCTAAAGACACAGTGTGAAATTATAAGCTGATTGTCTCTTCCCAAAGCAAACATTCATTACCCACAAAATATGGGCTCATTACCCCACTGGGGTAATTTACCCCGGGTTGGAAACCATGGGCTTAGGGGATTAGCGAATAACACGAAATCGGTTGATTTCATATATATATATATATATATATATATATATATATATATATATATATATTGTCCTACGTCTATGGCACGACACGGAGTTTCAGGCGTTATGCAATCATCAGGTACATATTTGAAACTGACAATTTGATAGATTTGGATTTAAGTACACTCGCTGTTCATGGGAATTAATTTTGAGTTACTATTTTTTTCAGTTAAGAGATCAAAAATTTAAATGTTCTAAAATTACATGTAGATAAAAATTAGAATTAAAATTCGAAATATAAAAAATGTTAAAAATATTAAAAATCATGGGGAAGAAATCGAAACAGCGTCAATCATAAAACTAAATTTTTTAGTATATATATCCCACAGTAGGTTTCCATTGCTTTCTGCGTTAGACTGTTTGCCAGCCAAGGATATAGAACCCAATTTCTCCTGTTATTTAACCCATAACTGGAAGGAATTTACGGATTAATACCTTTTCCCAAGGGTATTTGCGCGTAAGTGAATGCAATCAATTCAACTGGAATTCGAACTCGGCTCTCCGATTTCTTATTCCGAGCCGATAGCCACTGCACCACAACGCACAACGAATGTCATACTGCAATGCTTAAAATATTTAAAATGTTTAAAATTAATGGCTAGTTAAAATATACATGTATAAATAACATTTATGTGTTATTCGTCAGGTCATTATAAAGAATGATTTTCCCTTATATGCATTTTCCAAATATCAAGCAATCAGCAAAAGTCTCAATACTTCATTAAAAAAAAAAACGAACTTTTTGTTAAAACTTATTTTTCATTTCCTAGATTCAAGATACTATTTATTTAAATTCAATTTAATTAAATTTCTCAAATAACATTTCAAAAAAGTATATTTCACGTTTTAACTATTTTTAATAAAGCGAAACGTGTTGTGTTGATAGATTTGTCAATATTGACAATTTTAGCTATTGTACCGACAATTAGAAAAACAATTATAATCAATTAAAATTTGGTTTCAAATTCCCCAATAAATTATGCTCATCAGAAATATGAAATTTAATCTATTTGCTTGGAATTAAAACTAAAATAAAAACGTAAAAAAAGTTTTTGTTTTTAAAAATGCAGATTAAGCCTTACTTATGGAACTTTTTGTAAATATATATACTGGTCTAATTTAAATATGACCAAAAAAGCTGATTAATACACACACACACACACACACACACACACACACACATATATATATATATATATATATATTATAAAAGATTTCAGATTATTACAATGTAATAATTATTTCATTGGAATAATCTATAATCTTTTATAAATTATATTACTCTGTTAAATTAAATAAATGAATTTAACAATGAGTTTTCTTGAGTTCGTTTCTTTTGGAATTTACCTGGATTGTATATCAAGTGTACTATGTTATATATATATATATATATATATTAATTCAAACTTTATTGTTCATAAATTGCTGAATGTTTATACGTGCACTTATAAAGACTCACAATTTTATTACCAACTTACTAACCGTGAAGACATTTCTATGGGTACGGTTGATATATATTTCCGTCTATGGTCTTTTACAGAGTGTGTCAATCTAATGTTCGTTTGGTCTGACGGAAATTGGCCAGTACGATAGCTTTCGTGTTTTGGTCGCTTCCATATCTTGCCTCATATTTTAGCGTTTCATATCGCAATATCCGATGAGAAATCATTCGCAATACGGATTTCATATTTCAGCCATAAGTCACTGATCTAAACAGGTCAGCTCTATTCTCATTCGTCACCTGACAACTCTACTCAAAACCGCCCAACCGCACAAGCCCTTTTCAGCTCCCGTGAGGATTTGTTGGCATGTGTTCGCAAAAACGGTCTTAAATAAAACGACCAACAATTTATATACGCTAAAATTTTATTCGTTTCTTTTCGCTTAAATACCGGATTTCTTAAAATTTTCTCGTCGGAATCCATTTTTTCATATTTATAAATTTACCATCTGTCCGTGTATCTAGCATTGCTGCCATACTTGGTCTAGTACCTCGGATATATATCTCGAGATTCTCGACAAAATCCTAAGAAGGGTCTGTAATGTTATCGGTTTTCACCTGGCATCCCAACATCAGTCATTTTATCACGGCTGTGTCGTCGGTTCCTTCTCTCTTTTCTAAAAAAAAAAGGATTTTTATGACAACTTTTCTTGATAAAATCCTAAGAAGGGTTTGTAATGTTATCGGTTTTCACCTGGCATCCCAACATCAGCCATTTTATCACGGCTGTGTCGTCGGTTCCTTCTCTCTTTTCTAAAAAAAAAGGATTTTTATGACAACTTTTCTTGATAAAATCCTAAGAAGGGTCTGTAATGTTATCGGTTTTCACCTGGCATCCCAACATCAGTCATTTTATCACGGCTGTGTCGTCGGTTCCTTCTCTCTTTTCTAAAAAAAAGTATTTTTATGACAACTTTTCTTTGATAAAATCCTAAGAAGGGTCTGTAATGTTATCGGTTTTCACCTGGCATCCCAACATCAGTCATTTTATCACGGCTGTGTCGTCGGTTTCTTCTCTCTTTTCTAAAAAAGTATTTTTATGACAACTGTCTTTTCTTTGATGCTTTCTCTTTGGCGCATCTACCGTTTGAATTTAAATAATCTCGTTATTTGATAATTAATTCTCATCGGTTTATTATTTATAAAGCAAAATCTAACCGTAAGTTCTATTATAATAGTTTTAGTTCTCGTATAGGGGGTACTTTTCCTTGTTTATTGCCTCTTTTCCATCCGTGTTATTTAAAAATTGAAATACAACGCCAGTCGCTATTTTCTATCTTGACTCATGTTCATTAATGTTAGTTTCCACACTAACGCCTTCTTATTTTGTTTCACTCTGAATAATTCTTTCATTCTGAGTGACATTGTTGCTTTACTTGGAGTGATTATTTTTTTTTATATAAAATTTAAAAGGTATCATGAACGACGATTGGAGATCACATGAAGGTTTTATTAGATATGTCTTACCTATGAGGATGTGCGTTGTGGTACAGTGGATATCGGCTCGGAACGAGAAATCGGAGAAACGAGTTCGAATTCCAGTTGAATCCATTGCATTCACTTACGCGCAAATACTCTTGGGAAAGGTATTAATCCGTCTATTCCTTCCAGTTATGGATTAAAAAGCAGGACAGATTGGGTTCTATAGCCTTGGTCGGCAACCAGTCTACCGCAGAAAGCAATGGCAACCTACTGCGGGATAATGTTCTGCCCAGTCAGTCATGTCTCTTTCGAGATATGATCGCCCAAGCGTGTATCACGTATGGCACCTAAACTGACTGACTTACCTATGAAACTGACCTCAGCAGTGGACTTGTTAGTTGATACAAGACACCGGAACAGTTAAATAGACGATCAGAAAGAGTAAAACCAATTTTTTAAACAAATTTCAGACATTTGTATCTGCTAATTCAGATGTACATTACTGGCCATAATTATTAGACCACCCCAGTGTTTAAAAAAAAATGATGTATCTCGTACTATTTTTTAGGATTCATAGTCAAGTGAATGTGCGTTGCGGAGCAGTGGATATCGGCTCGGAACGAGAAATCGGAGAACCGAGTTCGAATTCCAGTTGAATTCATTGCATTCACTTACGCGCAAATACCCTTGGGAAAGGTATTAATCCGTTTCTTCCCTCCAGTTATGGGTTAAATAACAGGACAGATTGGGTTCTATAGCCTTGGTCGGCAACCAGTCTACCGCAGAAAGCAATGGCAACCTACTGCGGGATAATCTTCTGCCCAGTCAGTCATGTCTCTTTCGAGACATGATCGCCCAAGCGTGTATCGCGCATGGCACTTAACTGACTGACTGAGTCAAGTGAATAATTGTAAATGAAAATAGAATGGTTCTTTTGTTAATACTCCGCAATAAAATGTGCATCAAATGAATTTATAAATATTTTATAATTACCTCTATTGCAGTTTAATCGATGAAAGAATGAAGAATATTTAAGGTAATTCGGACGAGTTCATCTTTGTTTGCCTTGTAAAAGTTTGCAAAATAATAATAACAAAAGAATCATTCTATTTTCATTTAGAATTATCCACTACGTATTAGATAATAAAAATACATAATTTCATTAAAACAAATGTGGTGGCCGGTAGTGTATATAAAGAACATTATTTAAATAGGTTTAGATATATTCGCCTATCGCATGTTTCACACTGCTCCCTGATCTTTTGAACAGGAGTAGAAGTTGTTCCATTGTTAGGAAGGGGTTTCCGGTTTCTTCAAAAGTCTTCTTCATCTCTGGTTCTTCTTCAGCTCTATACCTTTAAATCTATACTTTTATCCTGAACTCTGAATGTTTGTTTACACATTATCTATTTTTCTTTCTATATGAGTAGAGATATTCGTCTATCGTTCGAGTCTCACTCCTCCTTGGTTGTTAGAACAGAAATACAGGATTATCTTTTGATTCCTGTTCAGGATTTCAGTTTAAGTCTGCTTATATGAAAGTTCATTTACTGTTTTGTGCCAGACATCTTCCCTCATCAATCTGCATTTTGAACTTCTTTCGTGCATTGAATACTGCTGGCGTATCTGGCCTGGAACTCCTACAGTGACCCTGGAGATCCTTGTAAAAGTTTAAACAATTGTCTGTAATGTTGTCAATCCTCATCTGGCATCTCGACGTTCTAAACGCTGTTACGTGGCTTTCCTCTGTCATTCTTTTTTACTGCTTGCAATAACCTGCATCCTAGTGTTTTTATTCCCTTGAAATGACTATATATCACCTTTAAATCCGGACATAGCATATTACATTGCATTTGAATACATGGTTTTGTTGTCATTTCGCGCTATCCCGCGGTGTGACGTCATAAAACCGCATCGCAAACTTAAGAACTGCGTTTATTATTTTTGGTAACTATTGCCGTTGCCAAGCGGAGTTTTATGTCAACACAAAACAAAATCGTCGGTGAGGGTGGATGTTATTGTAATTCAGTCTAAATAACCTCTCTGAAGATGGCTCATGTGAGCCGAAAGCTTAGAAGCAAACCAATAAATAATTATCCAAATGTTGGAGAACATTTGTCTCTATTTTCAAGTGAAATTAAAGCCAAAATACGACGTTTAGAACGGCTCATGATTAAACATAATAGAGATGCATTGTCTCATAAATTTAACAGCATATGTTTAGAAAATTATTTGCTGCCTCGATATACTATATATATATATATATATATATATATATATATATATATATATGTGTGTGTGTGTATTATACGCCAATTCGGTCGAGTTTCGAGACTGGATTAGGAAGCAATCGGAGTCTAACCGTACTGATGAGCTGTGATACAGCGAAACATTCTGTCTGCGGATGACAATATATTATATATATATATATATATATTATATATATATATATATAGATTATATACATACATATATTATATATATATATATTATATATAGTATATATATATATATATTATATATTATATATATATTATATCCATATGTTATATATATATATTATATAATATGTATATATATATATATATATATATATATATATATTATATATATTATGCATATAATATATATATAATATATATATTATATATATAATATATATTATATATATATATATATTATATATAATATATATATTATATATATAATATATATATAATATATATATTATATATATAATATATAAATATATAATATATATTATATTAATCGTTTCACCACAAGCCAGGCATTCCACTGCCAGTATTGCGCTGTGGGCTACATAGGGGAAGGTAAATAGAAAGAGTGGTTAGATATAGGAAAAGTCAGAAAGGGGTGATAGATAGTTTGGAGGATGGGAAGAGTGCTTGAAAGAATGAAAGCGAGTTAGTGTGTTAGGAGGTGTCTATTGACCTTGCATTTAAACTAGCCGTCGGGGAAGCAGTAATGTGGAAGAGAATTCCACAGTCGGGAATTGCGAGAAAAGAAAGTGTTAACCCATTTATTTGAACGATTAATATATATATATATATATAATATCCTTCATCGCCATTTTGAAAATCAGTCATTATTTTCATTTCTTTCATATTTTTATAACCTTTTTCTTTTGTTCTTTGTGGTCATTTTCCTGTTCATTTCTTTTTTTACAATCATATTTTTATAAAATCTTACCGAAAATGTTTTGCAGGGGGATACATAGGAGGAAAGTTATGAGAAAGAGTGAGAAGTTGTAGAGGGTGTCAGGAAGTGGGTAAAATTAGGATCAGAATACTGACTATCTATCTATCTATCTATCTATCTATCTATCTATCTATCTATCTCGGTCTTTCCATATCTATCTATCTATCTATCTATCTATCTATCTATCTATCTATCTATCTCGGTCTGTTCATATCTGGAACTTTAGGGTATGACTTCTACGAGGATCATTCAATAAATAAGACGAATTTTTCGTTACAATGACTTCTACTTCTTAGATCGAAATATTTACATTATTTATTAAATGACCCTCGTAGATGTCCTTATACCGAAAAATGTAACTTATTTATTGAATGGCCCTCGTAGATATCCTTATACCGAAAAATTCACCTTATTTACTGAATGACCTTCGTATTACGCTTTTCTTTCAATTCCCTAAAAAACTTAAATTTTTTCTTTTCCACACATCATGATATTTGTTTATTCTTTCTTTTTTATTTTTTCTTCATTCTTTTTCATGCATTTTCCTTCTTATTGTTTTTTCATTCGCAATTAAATATAGTTCCTTCCAATCTATTAAACAACTCGAATTATTTTGCCCTTCCTAATTCCTCTCCCCAATATTTCCATAAAAAAGGGAGTTCGAAAAGAAATTCTGATTAACGTAGCATCGCCCCTCTCTTTCAGTTCCTCCACAGATAAATCGCGTAACCTAGCGATGTTCAGGAAAACACCGTCATAAGAATTCGCCATTTGGCTAGTCCAAAAGCGAAGGTAATTGGAAGACATATTTCTTATTCAACACGTTCTCTTGCCAAAACACGGGAAGACATTAAAACTTCACAAAGGCTTCGCATTGTAGCAATGTCATTTTCTATCGTCTCGTAGAGAAATCAATGACACTGTTAGGACTGTTTGATGCGTTGGAGAGATAACTTGTGCAGAGGGCATGCCGGGAAAAGATGGGCGGGATGGTCTAGTCTCATTCTCTGTTGCACATAATAACCTTCACAATCACCCTATTTCGCCATTTTAATTGCTCAAGAACGCACATACGCTTAAATATCAAATGCATACACACAAGGGGTCGACAAAATGATGGAAACTCCTCGTACTATAAAAGCATAATTTGGGAATTTAATTCAACCGAAGAAAGCTTGTATATTTTTTGTTTGATTATTTAATATTAATTGAACTTCATTTTTTTTTTCAGAATGGTAACTTTTTTGTGGAAAAAGAGCAGCCCAAAATGCTAAATACAGGTGAGGGATGTTAAAATCAAGCAGATACGAAAATTTAAATATCTGGAAAGTGTTCTAACTGAAAATGGAAAATGCGACACAGAGATCCAAAGGCGAATCGGCATGGTGAAAGACGCGTTCCAGAAGCTGAGTAAAGTATTGAGACACAGCAAACATTCACTAGAAACAAAGAAGAGAGTACTCGATTGCTATGTGATGTCAGTTCTTCAATATGGCAGTGAATGCTGAACAATATCATCAAAGATGAAGGAAAGACTTGAAGCAACTGAAATGTGGTTCTACAGAAGAATACTGGATATAAAGTGGGGGATCAATTCCATATTACAATTAATATTTAAACTGACCCCTCAATTTGTTGTCACAGCAGTTTCTCTACATTTATATTCCTGAGATCCAAAAGCACAAGGAGGCATTCCAGAAGTTGAGTAAAGTATTAAGAAACAGGACAATTTCGCTAGAAACCAAGAAGAGAGTACTGGATTGCTATGTGATGTCAGTTCTTCAATACGGCAATGAATGCTGGACAATATCATCAAAGATGAAGAGAAAACTTGAAGCAACTGAAATGTTCTACAGAAGGATGCTGCGAATATCGTGGAGCGTGCATGTGAGCAATCACGAGGTGTTGGAAAAAATGGAAACGAAAAGGAAGTTAACACTGAGCATCAGGAAGAGACAAGTTCCTGGGACATGCAATAATAAATAAGGGCTTGGAGAACCTGATAGGCTAGATAGAGGGAAAACGAGACAGAGGAAAGCAGCGGATAACATATTTGAAGGACCTGATCAGGTGGATGACGGGACGGGGGCTGCGTGACGTTACAGTAGTAAGTGTGCTAAGAGCCACCAGCGATAAGGAGACGTGGAGGGCCATGATAGCCTACAAACTGAAAAGACAATGCTCAAAGAAGAAGAAGATAAAGAAGGTTGTTTTGTTTTTTTTAAATGAGGGATCCATCTGATTTTCAAAGAGATCAAATTTGGTGCTTGGAGAGCAGGTGCTACAGTCACTAAAATGGCTGAATTGGCATGAGTGTCAAGAAAACCAGTTTCATAAGAAATTACAGCGTTTGAAAAAAAATAAGAAAACGTCCTTTTCAAGCAAAATCTCACGGAGGAAACCAAAAATGTATTTTTTTTAATCATTTCACCCCAAGCAAGGCATTCCACTGCCACTATTGCGCATGGGGCTACATAGGGGAAGGTAAAGAGAAGGAGTGGTTAGACATAGGGAATGTCAGGAGGAAGGTGACAGATGAGTAAGGATACAGAGGATCTTAAAAAATAATGCATATTTTTTTTTAATCATCTCACCCCAAGCAAGGCATTCCACTGCCACTATTGCGCATGGGGCTACATAGGGGAAGGTAAAGAGAAGGAGTGGTTAGACATAGGGAATGTCAGGAGGAAGTTGACAGATGAGTAAGGATACCGAGGATGAGGGTTGGGCAGATGGGAAGAGTATTTGATAGAATGGGAGCAGGTTAGTGTGTTAGGAGGTGTCTATAAACCTTACATTTAAACTCCTTAGAGATTGCTGCCGTCGGGGAAGCAATCGTGTGGAAGGGAATTCCACAGTCGGGAAGTGCGAGGAAAGAAACTGTTGGAGTAGAAGTTACGGCTGCATTTTATCGGTTTCACTGTAAAAAGGTGTTTTATTTTTTTCTATTATTTTCATTTATTTTATTATTTTATTTTATTATATTTTTTATTATTTCATTATTTTATTTATTATTTTTATCTATATCTCAAATATTCTGGCTGGGGTATATATAACACATCATTCTATAAGTCCCAGGCATAAGTATGAAAACAACAATTCGACTTTATTAAGCAATAGAGTCTCCTTCTAGAGTGATACTCTGATTCCAACGCTTCCCTTACAATCTGATTCATTTTTGTATCACGATTTGTCTTTGGCCCCAAATACGCCTGAATTAACTTTTTTCTTCTTCACTTATGGCCGTTTTTGGCGATTTCTGCCTTCAAACGCACAAATAATGCTATATAATGTTAAATATTGATGGTTCATTCTTTCTCTAGGTAATCAATGAAAAAATAACTTGTGCATCCCAAAATATGTTTGCATCTTTGGTCGCTTTAGACGGATTTTAGCTGCTGCTGTCCACTCAGCTGACTGTCGATTTGACTCCTGAATGATATGGTGGATCTATGTTTCATCCATTGTCACATATTTACTCAAAAACTCCTACTCGTTGCGTTGGAACATTTGCAAACAATGCTTTGAATCGTCGGAGCGTTGTTGTTTTTGATCGACTGTAAGCAAACGCGGCACCCACTTTGAACACAGCTTTCCCATTGACAAATGTTTATGCAGAATAGTGACTACACTGCCTTCTCATATGTTCAACTCCTTTGCTATCTCTCGCAACTTCAGTTTACGATCGACCAAAATGACTACGTAGAATGTTTGGTATTTTCCGAAAAACAACCCACCGATTTTAGGGAACTTCAGCGTTCAGCATCACTTGTGTCTGCCCGACCGCGTTTTACATCAGTATACCATCTTCTAACCGTTGTTTCCGGCGAAGCACAGTCGGAATAACACATATCAAGGCTTTGCGAGAACAGTATTTTGCCCATCAGAAAGTAATGCTTTATCAGCACACGGAATTAAGATTTTTCCATTGTTTTGAAAATTCTCAACGTTAGCTTCAGTTAAAGAACTTTACTTTGTAAATTAATAATATAATTGGACCCAATTGTTGTCTTGTCATTTGAAGGTTAGTACATATTGGCGGCATCTATGTGTTAGGTCCGGGATTAATTGAGTGATGTGTTACATAAAAGTAGTGTTTAATATATATATATATATATATATATATATAGTGGGTGTAAGGCTGCGGGTGTAAGGGTGTGGGTGTAGGTGAGTGGAAGTGCAGATACAGGGGGGGAAACAAATTAATGGAAATTCCGAGTACCATAATAGCAGAAAATTTGATTGAACTATAATTGTTTATTTTATATTTTTGTGGATTTAATATAAGTGGTATTTAATTTTTTATTTAAATTGCTCTTTTTTTGTAGGGGGCTTGTTTTGTTTTTGTAATTTTTACAGATATTTAAATAAGTTTAGCAAAACCTAAGTCAGGACTATTTAAGAATTTCAACTGAGCAACTTCATCATATAGCTCAGGAACTGTTTCCAGAGTATGTTAAAACACCCATTCATACTACTAAATTTGTAGCTGAAAAATATGAGGATCGTTCTAGTGAAGTAGAATTTATCATAGTCCCCAGATCTCACCGGATCTGTTCAAGTTGTATAGCGAAACTATTTTGATGACCCTAGATGTTATGCCTGGATTTGTAATCAGAGGCCACAATTTGAATAATATACAACAAGCAGACGATACAGTGCTGATTGCAGACACAGAAAAGAAACTATAAGACCTCCTACAGACAATACCTGAAGAGAGTGACAAAAAAGACTACAAATAAACTGTAAGAAAACCGTATGAATGATCATCAGCAAAAAGAGCAGCCCAAAATGCCAAATATAGTTGAGAGATACTAAAATCAAGCAGATACAAAAATTTAATAAATCTGGAAAGTGTTATAACAGAAGGCGGAAAGTGCGACACAGAGATCCGAAGGCGAATTGGCATGGCGAAGGAAGCATTCTAGAAGTTGAATAAGGTATTAAGAAACAGGACAATGTCGCTAGATACGAGGAAGAGAGGCCTGGATTGCTATGTGATGTCCGTTCTTCAATATGCCAATGAATGTTGGACAATATCTTCGAAGATGAAGGAAAAACTTGAAGCAACTGAAATGTGGTTCTACAGAAGAATACTGGATATAAAGTAGGGGATCAATTCCGTATTACAATTAATATATAAACTGACCCCTCACTTTGTGGTCAGAGCAGTTTCTATACATTTATATTCCTGAGATCCAAAAGAACAAGGAAGCATTCCAGAAGCTGAGTAAGGTATTAAGAAACAGGACAATTTCACTAGAAACAAAGAAGAGAGTTTACCAACTATTGGCAACTAAGGCAGCCCAAAATGCCAAATACAGGTCGGGGATACTAGAATCAAGCAGGTAGAAAAATTAAATACCTGGGAAGTGTTATAACAGAAGGCGGAAAGTGCGACACAGATTCGAAGGCGAATTGGCATGGCGAAGGACGCGTTCCAGAAGATGAGTAGAGTATTAAGAGACAGGAAACATTCACTAGAAACAAAGAAGAGAATACTAGATTGGTATGTGACGTCAGTTCTTCAATATGGCAGTGAATGCTGGAGAATATCATCAAAGATGAAGGAAAAACTAGAAGCAACTGAAATGTGGTTCTACAGAAGGATGCTGCGGATAGCATGAACCGAGCATGTGAGCAATGATGAGGTTTTGGAAAGAATGGAAACAAAAAGGAAATTAATATTGAGCATCAGGAAGAGACAAGTAAAGTTCCTGGGACATGCAATGAGGAAAGAGGGCTTGGAGAACCTGATAATAGCAGGTCAGATAGAGGGAAAAGAGACAAAGGAAATCAGCGGATAACATATTTGAAAGGTCTTTGAAAGGCCTGAGTAGGTGGATGATAGAACGGGGGTTATGTGGTGTAACAGAAAACTTGCTAAGAGCCACCAGGAATAGGAAGACCTGAAAGGGCTTGATCACCTACGTCCTGAAATGACAAGGTAGCCAGGAACGTAGAACTCAGATGAATTAAATACTGCTGCCATATCTGGTCGGGTGCCCCTGCTATTCTCCTCGGGCTTCTCGATAAGTTTCATAGGAGGGTCTGTAATATGATAGATACCGACTTGGCGGAACACCTGCAGTCTCTCTCCTACCGGCGCGACGTGGCTTCCCTGTGTCTCTTCTATAAATACTTTCACGGCTTCTGCTCCGATGAGCTTAGATCACTGGTGCCCCCTAAATACGAATTTGAACGAGACACTAGATTAGCAACTAGATCCCACCCTTTTACAGTGAAACCGATGAAATGCAACCGTAACTTCTACTCCAACAGTTTCTTTCCTCGCACTTCCCGACTGTGGAATTCTCTTCCACACGATTGCTTCCCCGACGGCTACAATCTCCAGGAGTTTAAATGTAAGGTCAATAGACACCTCCTAACACACTAACCTGCTCCCATTCTATCAAACACTCTTCCCATCTCATCCTCGGTATCCTTACTCATCTGTCACCTTTGATAGACATTCCCTATGTCTAACCACTCCTTCTCTTTACTTTCCCCTATGTAGCCCCATGCGCAATAGTGGCAGTGGAATGTCTTGCTTGGGGTGAGATGATTAGAAAAAAAAACACAGAAGAAGAAGAAGAAGAGAAATTTTTAAAATCTAATTTTTATATCAAACGAAAGTTTGATGAATCCCTTTTATTATTTAACAATCAATAAAATTGAAAAAATGTGTTGTTCACTGTTACATTATACCAAATGTATAAGTTTTTAAAGGGGGTGTAGACTTTTGTATGCCACTGTATAAGCTATCTTTCTTATTCCCTCCATATACATCTATATACAGTACTGTGCAAAAGTATTAGGGCAAGAACTAGTTTATCTTTTATGAGGCATATTGACAGAAAATAAGTAATTTAATTAAAGTAATTTTATTTGATTTACTCAACAAATGATTTAACAAGAAAAAATACTTGTTACGAAATAAATTCAATATTTACTACAATAGCCGTTTGTTTTGAATTAATAAAATAATTACGACAATTTACCAATTTAATATATATATATATATATATATATATAAATTAAAAAAGGATTAATTCAATGATGTTGGATGATCTGATCATTTCGATATGAAAATCCCCACGGGGGATAACACATCACCTCAGCAACAGAAAAATCCTTTCAGAAACTTTTAATTTATATTTGCTCTGTAATATTTTATTACACGGAGCTCTCTTCCTGTATCATTTTTTAATATTAAAATAAAATTTTTAATATTAATTAGGATCGAGTTTTTGGAATTTGCCTTCCTGCTTTTTCCGCTTGGATTAAAGTATCTGAATTAATATATATATATATAGTACTGTGCAAAAGTATTAGGACAAGAACTATTTTATCTTTTATGAGGCATATTGACAGAAAATAAAGAATTTAATTAAATTAATTTTATTTGATTTACTCAACAAATACTGTCTTAATACTTTTGTACACTACCGGTAGTGCGCAAAACTGTTAAGACAGGGGTGATTTTAAACTTTATTTTGATGGCTCATAAAAGATAAAAAAAAAGTTCTTGTCCTAATACTTTTCCACAGTACTGTATGTAAGTGCGTGCTTGTGTTGGCCCCCGCTCTGCATGTGTGTGTATGTGTGAGTATATGCTGATAATATTCTCATTTTACTGTGTCCAGATCTGTATATAGTCTCCATTGGAGAGAATACCAGAATCTCAAGAATAAATCCCAAAGTAATGTAGTTTCCACCTTGGAGCAGAAACAATTTAAACATGTCTTTTCTCGATATTCCCCTTCATAATTTGACAGGGAATTTTTTTTCATTCTATTTCGTTTTTTTTTTTTCTTTTCGCTTTTTGTTCTAATGTCTTCTTTTAAAAGATGCCTGAGTCCCCAATATTTCTTCCATATCTGAAGTTTCTCTTCGAAAAAACGCATTTTCTTCATTTACGCTTTATTTAGAATCATACTTACCATTTTTCACGCCAGTTTTTTTTTTGTGTGTGTTTTTGATTATTTAATTTTTATTTCTTCGCTGAAGAAGAATTATTATAGGAGTTGTAATGCAAATCTTTCGACGAAAGATTTTCATTACAAATTACTTCGGATCTCTGTGTGAAATACCTAATTTTTAATTTGGATTTAATATTTCAATAGATTATTTTATTAAATTAATTTTTCTTTTTTAATCATATCACCCCGAGCAAGGCGGTAACGCCACTGTTGTGCAGGGGGCTACATAAGAGTAAAAGGATTAGAGGAGAGTAAGGAGGACGAAGCAGTTAGAAAGATGCAAGTGAAGGATGGGAATACAGGTGTGATAACAGTTGCGAAGGTGAAGAGAAAGGAAAGGATCTAGAGGGCAGTGTGGAAAGAACTAGGGGCAAGTAGTTAAGAGATGAGAATTGACCTTGCATTTGAATTCCTGGAGGTTGTAGCCGTCAGGAAAGCAAGAATAAGGAAGTGAGTTCCACAGGCGGGAAGTGCGAGAAAAGAAGCCGAAAGAGTAGAATTTGGATAATATTTTATTAAGTTGGTTCTAAGCTTTCGGCTCACATGAGCCATCTTCAGAGAGGTTATAAGGATGGTAACACAATAACATCCACCATCAGCGACTATTTTTTCTTGTGTTGACATAAAACTGCGCTAATCAACGGCAATAGTTACCAAAAATAACAAACGCCGTTCTTAAATTTGCAATGCGGTTCTATGACGTCACATTGCGTGATAGCGCGAAATGACAACAGAACCATGTATTCAAATGCAATGTGTTATGATCAGATTTAAACATGATTTTATTAAGTGTGGGTTGTTTGGAATTAATGTACATGGCCTCCAATATCTTAAGCTTCTTTTTAGGATTATTTCTTGTTGACTAAAATCTGTTTGATGTTACCTACATGTTTTTCTGAGAAATGTTGTTTAATTGTATCTGATCAGAGTAAAATTAAACAACATTTCTTAGCGGAGTTAGGAAGAGTGTTGGAGAGAATGGGTGCGAGTTAGTGTGTTAGGAGGTGTCTATTGACCTTACATTTAAACTCCTGGGGGTTGTAGCCGCCGGGGAAACAAGCACGCGGAAGGGAATTCCACAGTTGCTAATCTAGTATCTCGTGTAAATTTACACCTAGGGGGTACCAGTGATTTAAGTTAATCAGAGCAGAAGCCGTGAAAGTATTTATAGAAGAGGCACAGGGAAGCCACGTCACGCCGGTGAGAGAGCGACTGCAGGCGGACAGCCAATCGGTATCGATCACATTACAGATTCTCCGCTGTATTTTGTCATGAACCCCGAGGAGGCACCCGACCAGATGTGGCAGCAGTATTCAATACACGGGCGGACGGTAGATTTATATATATGCAGGATAGATTCAGACGGAAAGAACTTCCGGGCCCTGCACAGAGAGCCGACTTTCATAGCAGCGCATTTAGCAATGGATTCGACGTAGACATTCCACTTGAGGTCCGCTGGGAGTGTCAGGCCAAACAGGCGTAGTGTTTTACTCTCGGGGAGTCAAGGCTGTTCCATGCTAATGCGAGGGAGGTGCGGTTGTCTATGGTGGTTAATTGATAGCAGCTTCGTTTTGGAAGAATTGAATTTTACGAACCATTTCTTACCCCAATCCACCACGGATTGGAGGTCCTTTTCAAGCTCGGCAGCGAGGTTGGCCTTGTCCCCAACACCAGATTTTTGATCGAGGTGAAAATAAACTGTGGTGTCATCGGCGTGCATGCCTACTTGGGACGTTATGGCATCGGGGAGATCATTGATGTAGATTAGAAAATGTTGCTATTACTTTTTGCTGTAGACTGGTTGCCAACCAAGGCTACAGAAACCAATATGTTTTTTCATTTCACCCAGAGCTGGAGGGAGAAGAGATAGATTAATATCCTTCCCAAGAATATTTTCATGTAAGTAAATGCAAGAAATTCAACTGGAATTCGAACTCGGCCCCTCGATTTCTCGTTTAAAGCCGATATCTACTGCACCACATTACATCACATCATTTCAATTGCGCATCAGTTCGTCAATATAAGTACTATATTAATAAAATTCACCAAAACAATCACTATAAAAATAGTTTATAAACTGCACAGTGATATTACGTTAAGGTGGTGGAAAAAAGCCTGAAGACGTGATGCCAGGTGAAGACCAAAAACATTGCATATATTTCCTTTCGATTTTATGCAGAATCTCTCAATACATTGTACGACCATAAGACCATATATTGCAGCAATATTAAAGGCGAAGAGAAAAGGTAGACTTATAAAAATTTCTAAATAGATTCTTATATAAAATAGCGAATCAAATTTCTGAGCTGAAGTCTTAGCAATCGATTCAATATAATCTTTTCACTTCTCATCTTTAAGTATAAAACGTTAAAAATATAATATCAATATTTGAAAGAATTAAATCTCTAAAAAATGCCGTGTAAATTAATCTCCGTAAAATATTGATGTATTTTTATTCAAAAATATCATTCCTCTGAGTACGCGGACGAGCTTAAGTCACTGATGCCTCCTCAACAGGTGCTTACTCGTGCAACCAGACTGGCAACTGGGTCCCACCCATTCACAGTCGGGTTAGCCAAATGCAGACGACAATTCTACTCCTGCAGCTTCCTCTCTCGCACTTCCCGCCTGTGGAACCCACTCCCGTATTTTTTCTTTCCTGACGGCTACAACTTCCAGAAATTTAAATGCAAAGTCAATACTCATCTACTAACCACTGGACTTCCTTCATCTTTCTGGAGAATCCATAGCAAAATCTACAGCTAAGAAGGTTAGGTCACTATGTCAATCCAGGATGTTTTTTTCCGCCTGAATCCATCCTGCATATATACAAGTCAACCATCCGTCCGTGCATGGAGTACTGCTGACATTTATGGTCAGGCGCCCCTGCCGTTCTTCTCAGTGTTCTTGACAGACTCCAAAGGAGAGTTTGTAATGTGATAAGTACTGATCTGGCGGCTCGACTGCAGCCACTTCCCCATCGTCGAAATGTGGCCTCCCTTTGTCTGTTCTACATATAATTTCATGGCTTCTGCTCGGACGAACTTAAGTCACTGATGCCTCCTCAAGAGGTGCTTACCCGTGCAACGAGACTGGCAACTGGGTCCCACCCATTCACATTTAGGTTAGCCAAATGCAGACGACAATTCTACTCCTGCATCTTCTTCTCTCGCACTTCCCGCCTGTGGAACTCGCTCCCATATTCTGACGGCTACAACCTCCAGAAATTTAAATGCAATGTCAATACTCATCTACTAACCACTGAACTCTAGCTCTCTCCCCTCCCCTGTATAACCTACCCTTTCTCTCCACCTATGTATCTGTCATCGCACCTGCTTTCTCAGCTTTCTATAGTTCCTTTCTAACTAGTTTGTACTCCTCACTCTTTTCTAATTAATCTTTTTACATTTATGTAACCCCCTGCACATCAGTGGAGTTTCCGCCTTGCTTGGGGTGAAATGATTAAAAAAATAAAAATAAAATAAAACTAAATAACGTCTTGTATATAAAAAAAATACACTCTGATCAGATACAATTAAACAACATTTCTCCGAAAAGTAGGCTGCCATTACTTTCTGCGGTAAACTAGTTGCCATTTAATGCTGTAGAACCCAATCTGTCCGGCTATTTAACCCATAGCTGTGTGAGAAGAGACTGAATACATTCTCAAGTTTATTTGTTCGTAAGTGAATGCAATAAATTCAACTGGAATTCGAACTCTGCTCTCCGATTTCTCCTTCTGACATCTACTACACCACAACGCAGTACTCGGTTATAAATTGATTCCGGGTTGTGATTTTCTAAGCGCTGCACAAGGCCATGAGTATAGGGCTCTCATTCAGAATCGAACTCAATTGTAATTCTATCGAGACAAGTTTTCTAACCATGACAACACATTGAGACGCCCAATTGTTTTTCTAAGCATGGCTTAAATGATACACTGTGCAGAATGTATGAGGTAACTTTTGAGGATGTTTTGTTTGCTTCTTTCGAGGTTTAACGACCTGTTAATCTTTTATGTGATCATTTAACCAATGATTTTTTGGGTAAGGTTATTTTATTTTGATGTGCGTCGTGGTGCAGTGGATATCGGCTCGGAACGAGAAATCGGAAATCCGAGTTCGAATTCCAGTCGTATTCCTTGCATTCACTTACGCGCAAATACTCATGGGAAAGATATTAATCCGTCTCTTCCCTCCACTTATGGGTTAAATAATAGGACAAATTGGGTTCTGTAGCCTTGGTCGTCAAACAGTCTACCGCAGAAAGCAATCGCAACCTACTGCGGGATAATTCACTGCTTAGTCAGTCATGTCTCTTTCGAGACATGATCGCCCAAGAGGGTACCAGTGCTTAAGTGAATGGAAGGTATTCAACTGGAATTCGAACTCGGCTCCACGATTTCTCGTTCGGAGCCGATATCCACTGCACCACCATCTAAGTACAGGCTCAGCGTTGCTTAACTTCGGTGATCGAGCGCGTCCCGGTTTGTTCAACGTGATAGGCCGTAAGCCCTTTTGAGGATTGAACCTCGTACTCAGTCGTAAGTGACCTATCGCAACAAACTTGCTTACCTTTACAAAACGTCGAGGTGTCCATGTGTATCATTATAATATGGCTTGTTGGTTGGCGGGTGCACTTCTTTTTCTGTGTGCCATGCCCTTTCAGGACGTAGGTGATGTTGTTCTTTCACGTCTCCCTATCCCTGCTGGTTCTTAACACTCTTTCTCCTGTTACACCACCCAAACCTCGTTCTGACATCCACCTGCCCGGTCTCGTCAAGTATGTTAAACGCTACTTTTCAGTTTATTTTTCTCTATATTTGACTTGTAAGTCTCAGATTCTCCCGTCTCTCTTTCCTCATTATCTGTTCAAGGACTTTATCTGTCTTTTCCTGATGCTCAGTATTAATTTTCATTTTCGTTTCCATCATTTGCAAAACCTCATTATTGCTCACGTGCTTGATCCATGATATCCGCAGCATCCTTATGAAGAGCCTCATTTCAGTTGCTACAAGTTTTTTCGAATGTCTTCTTCCAGTCTTTCCAAATTCTCGTTGTGACTTTGCATCTTCGAAAAGACGTATCCAGCAATGTCTGCCACGTTTCCGAAACAAGATGAAAACGAGTGAATAAGTCGCAATTCAACAGTTTTAAAAATAACTTCACCCAAAGAATTAATTAAACCTTTTCTTATACAATACGGAAAGCTTCTTTAATTTGATGTCAGCAATACTTATTATCATTTGTTTATACATCTGAGATAAAATATTTTAAATATTTAAATTATTTATATTGTTCAGAATGTTGTTATCATCTATATTGCCATATTCACGACGTTTCGATCATTGTACGCTCCGACCTTCCTCAGTTGATTGGAATTCTTAACCGAACTCTTCATTTCGATCACTGGGGTATATTACTTTTGTTCCACTACTGCTGTAGCCGTTTATAGAACTCACAAATATTTGGGTCAAGTCACTGAATCTAACCAACGCTAATATTTACTGAGCTATGTGACCATGTTCAATAATGGCTTCAGCAAAGGTCAACAAAAGGCGAGATAAATAAGGAATTCGGAAGTAACATGACGTACATAAGAGGAACAATATACTCCAAAGATCGAAATAAAAATTTACTTTCGAAATACTTATCAACTGAAGAAGTTTTGAGTATACAACATTGTTAATATGACAATACAGACGAGAAAAGCAGTTTGAATAATGGAAATAATGGAAATAATATTCGTTACTGATAATGCTATGAGTATAAATATTATTTAAATATTATGCGGCCATTGGTTAACGTGAGTTCTTTGTGAGAAATGCTGAGATTTAGTGCAAAGTGAAAACCTGCGTATCTTTATATGCACAGGGAAAATAATTTTATAATACATAACAACTTTGTGGAGATTATTTAATCATACATTCAAAAGCAGTACATTTTATTCATTTATGAACTCAAATCCCCATGGATTTTTATCTTATTTAATATTAATGCTTCTTGAAGTTATATTAAATTAAAAACACCTTTATTGATATTGATGCTCACTTTAGATGTCAAACAACAAATCGAAAGCGATGGAAATAAAATATTATTGAGAAAACAATGTCCAAATTTAGAACAAAAACAATTAATTTAAATATGTTGTGTCGTGGCACGTACCATATGACATCCGGTTGCCCAGATGTATCAAAGACAATGTTCGCTTAGCAAGGGGGTTGTCATTATCACGGACTTCGAAAAGTAATACCTACTACTGCGAGAGACTGTAAATATTATACAAAGACATGACAGAATTGAATAGACAATAAGATAAATTTTATTTCTGATTTTTTTCCTAATAACCAAGATAAATTAACATAGATTATTTGATTATAAAATTGCAGATAACAATACTGGAACATGCCACAAACCAAAGGAGCATCAGATCTATCCGAATTTCAGCGAGGGTGTATCGTTGGTCAATATGACAGTGGTCTTAGTAAAAAAAAATATCTGAAAATCTTTCAATACCCCTTTCTACTGTTAACAGAGTGATCGTACAATTCACAAGAGAGTTTGAGACAAATAGGGATCAATAAACTTCCATAGCGAAGTCAGTCCCCGAATATTGATCCTATTGAACACCTTTGGGGCATATTAGATCGAAAACTACACAAACACAAAAAAACAGGAAACCATCTTTTAAGCCTGAACTTTTGGGATTATTGCATGAAACATGGCAAGAAATCCCTCAAGATGATATTTGTGAAATCATCGCTAGCATGTCTAGAAGGGTCCTTGCATAAAAAAAACAAAGGGGATGTCAACCAAGTATTAGTTATTAAATTTATGACCATTTATAATTACTTCATTTGCATAAATTACTTACTAAATTATAAACGGTTTCTGTGAGCGTCTGTTCAATTCTGTCATATCTGTGTATATACATCTTGATTGTGCCACTCTGTTAATAAAGTAGTTTATTTACATGTCTCTGTGTGTCTCTTAATTCCATGATACAACAGTTAGCGACGAATGAAGAGATACATTGTCTTTTATAGATCCGGGCGACTGGATGTCACATGGTACGAGCCACGACACAACACTATCTATCTATCTATCTATCTATCTATCTATCTATCTATCTATCTATCTATCGCAGTCTGTTCATATCTATCTATCTATCTATCTATCTATCTATCTATCTATTGTATCGTGGAGTGAAGAGATATACGGTTAAATGTAGATAAACAACGTTGTTACCAGAGTGGTACAACCAAGAGGTATATGCAACATTTAAAGTCTCTCGCAGTAGTAGGTGTTACTTCGAAAAGTCCGTGATAATGACAACTTTTCGTGTTAAGCGCACATTGTTTTTATAGATCCGGGCGACCGGATGTCACATGGTACCAGCCACGACACAGCACTATCCATCTATCTACACATCTATCTACTTATCTATCTTTCTATCTATCTATTTATCTATTCTATTGTTGAATGAAGAGATATACAGTGAAATGTAGATAAACTACTTTATTACCAGAATGGTACAACCAAGAGGTATAGACAATATTTACAGTCTCTCGCAGTATAAGGTGTTACTTTTCGAAATCCCTGATAATGACAAACCCAGTGCTAAGCGCACATTGTTTTTTTTTATACATCAGGGCATCCGGATGTCACATGGTACGAGTCACAACACAAAAAATACACGATAAGCGTTCAAACAGATGACAAACAGTGCGACACTGAGGTCCAAAGGTGTACTGACATGGCCAAGGATGCATTCCAAATGCCGAGTAGAATATTGAGAGACAGAAAGATTTCACTGGAAACTAAGAAATGAGTACTGGACTATTATGCGATAACTCTCATTTTTATGGCAATTATTGTTAGACCATCTCCTCAAGGATGAAAGAGAGATTCAAAGCAACGGAAATGTGGTTCAACAGAAGGATACTGAGGATAACATGGACCGAACATATAGCAACGACAAAGTTTTGGAGAGGATAAAAAACCGCAAAGAAACTTATACTTAGGATCAGAAAGAGACAGCTGAGTTTTACGGGAAACGTAATAAGGAAGGACGGCTTAGAGAATCTAATACTCCCAGGACAGATAGAGAGAAAATGGGAAGAGGAAAGCAGAAGTGACTGGGCAGAAGTTTATCCCGCAGTAGGTTGCCATTACTTTCTGCGGTAGACCGGTTGCATGGCATGCTATAGAATGCAATTTGTCCTGTTATTTGACTCGTAGCTAGAGCGGGGAGAGATGTATTATATTATTAAGAAGTAATTAGTGGGGGATCAGTTTACTACTTCATAACAATACAAAACTGATCCCCCACTTTATGCCCTGTAGAAGCATTAATCATGTTTCTAACTATTATATTCAGTCAGTCAGATAAGTGCCATACGTGATACAAGCTTGAGCGCTCATGTCTCGAAAAAGACATGAGTGACTGGGCAAAAGATTATCTCGCGGTAGGTTGCTATTGATTTCTGCTGTAGACTGGTTGCCAACCAAGGCTATAGAACCCAATCTGTCCTATTATTTGACACATAGCTAGAGGGAAGATACGGATTAATACCTTTCCCAAGAGTATTTGCACGTAAGAGAATTCAAGGAATTCAACAGGAATTCGAACTCGGTTCCCCGATTTCTCGTTCCGAGCCGATGTCCACTGAATCACTATTACTCATTCTTAATGATTAAAGTGTACTCTTTGGTAATTCTATATCGATTCCATTCATAAAGTTGTTCTCCAATACATTTTAAGTATCGCGACAGCATCAGTGTCATCCCTCCACAACCATCACACTCTGGGCCATATCTAGTGGTGCAGCTACCTCCTGAAGGAGATGGTGAGTAATTGCTTAGGAACAGCACTTGGTGGTCTTATTTTTCCTCATATATATCCCTCTTTTTTTTCTTTTTTTTTTTTTTAATCATATCACCCCAAGCAAGGCGATAACGCAGCTGATGCGCGTAAGAATAAAAAGATTGGAAAAGAGAAAGCCGGAAACCGCATCCTAAACAGGAAACAAGGGATGAGCCTCTTCGCCTATTCAATAGACGTGGGTGGAGTGTGAACCGGGCGATAGTTTAGTCTATCTACTCCAATTGAAAGAAAAAAAAATAAAGAAAAGAGTGAAAAGATTGGAAAAGAGAAAACCGGAAACCGCACCCTTAACAGGAACCAAGGGATGAGCCTCTTCACCGGTTCAATAGACGTGGGTGGAGTGTGAACCGGGCGATAGTTTAGTCTATCTACTCCAATTGAAAGAAAAAAATAAAGAAAAGAGTGAAAAGATTAGAAAAGAGAAAACCGGAAACCGCACCCTTAACAGGAAACAAGGGATGAGCCTCTTCACCTGTTCAATAGAAGAGTGTGGAGTGTGAACCGGGCGATAGTTTAGTCTATCTACTCCAATCTTATAATTTATTTTGATATACATATTCTCCCCCTTTTCATATTCTCCATATTTTTTTAAACATGTATATACTTTTATTAAGACCTTAAAATTATATACTTAGAATTTTGTTACCAATTATAGGTAGATCAACATTTATTTTTAAATTGGTTTTTATAAATTATACTTAAGTGCATGAAATCATTGTTTTTCTTTTTTACCATTTAAATTGTTTTCTACTTTAAAACATTGTGAAAAAAATTAGCAATACAAGGGAGACAATCCTTGCAATTAATCCTCACAATACCTGATATATGCAAATTTGATATCTTATCCAATTTATCAAAGCATTGTTACCATTTTATGATTAATTATTACCGCGAGGTGGTAAAAAATACCAGGTTGGGAAACTGGCGCGGGATATCCTTCTCTCAATGAGGGTGAATGGGCCTCTCTTAAGCCGTGGTAGGCAACCCATCTAGTGATGGTGTCACGATATAAACACCTTTGGTAGCTCTAGCGAAGCATCAAGCATTCAGCTACTGACAAGATATTGAATTTACTGCTAGTATATATATATATATATTAGGTGCGATTGGTAAATTGTCGCAATTATTTTATTATTTCAAATATTCTTTAAGCTGAGCCTGAACTCCAGGACCATGGATTTGTTTTAAAGCTTTCATTACACCCCGAGCAACGGCGGGCTATACTGCTAGTCAAATAATAAAATAGTAGTACAAAGTTAGTATTCTATTAACATTACAGTACATATCACGTCCAAGAAGTGATAAACTAACTGTAAATACGTACCAAAGTGCTGTTTATCTCTGGCGGCCATCATATAACTAGGTATTGTATGGTTGTCACCTGGGCAATTTCATGATGATAATGACACTATGCTGGACAATATTATTGAAGATAAAGAAAAAGTTGAAGCAGCGGAAATGTGGTTCTACAGAACGATGCTGCGGATATAATGGTCCAAACATGTGAGCAATTATGAGGTTTTGGAAAGAATGGTAACGAAAAGAAAATGAGCATCCCGAAGAGACAACTGGAGTTCCTGGGATAAACAATGAGGAAGGAGGGCTTGGAGAAATTGATACTGACAGGCCAGATAGAAAGAAAAAGAGACAGAGGTAAACAGCGGATAACATATTTGGATGGCCTCATCAGGTCGAAGACGGAACGGGGGTTGCGTGGAGTAACAGGAGCCACCAGGGATAGGGAAACGTGGAAAGCCATGATCACCTACGTCCTGAAAGGACACGGCACATAAAAGAAGAATATATATGCCAACTGTTTATAAGAAATTATAATGTGGATATATAAAGTGGGGGATCAAATCTATATAATAATCAATATATAAACTGATCCCTCAATTTTTGACCATGCTAGTTTCTATACATTTATATTCTAGATTTATGGGCTTGAGCTAGTGGATGACAGAACGAGGGTTGACTGTTGTAACAGGAGAAAGTGTGCTAAGAGCTACCAAGGATAGAGAGACGTGGAAAATCATAATCACCTACGTCCTGAAAGGACACGGCACATAAAAGAAGAATATATATGCCAACTGTTTATAAGAAATTATAATACGTATATAAAATGGGGGATCGATTCTATATGATGATCAATATATAAACTGATCCCTCAATTTGTGGCCATGCTATTTCTATACATTTATATCCTAGATTTATGGGCTTGAGCTAGTGGATGGCGGAACGGGGGTTGGATGGTGTAGCAGAAGAAAGCGTGCTAAGAGACACCAGGGATAGGGAGACGTGGAAATCCATGATCGCCTACGTCCTGAAAGGATAAGGCACATAAAAGAATATATATGCCAACTGTTTATAAGAAATTATAATGACTATAAAATGGGGAATCTATTCTATATTATAATCAATATATAAACTGATCCTTCATTTTGTGGCCATACTAGTTTCTATATATTTATATTCTAGGATTTATGGGCTTGAACTTGTGGATGACGGCATGGGGGTTGCGTGGAGAAAAGATACTAAGAGCCACCAGGGATAGGGAAACGTGGAAAGCCATGATCGCCTACGTCCTGAAAGGATAAGGCACATTTAAGAAGAAGAAGAATGGTAAGGCGGTTTATTGAAGCTTCGCATCTGTCCGATAATCCACGTTGTGCCAACCACCTAGAGCACCGTTAGACAAATTCTCCGTAAAGACTAATTCTGCCCGCTTTCGTGTGTGCTACAGTCTGTTATGCAGGTTTTTCATGCCCAGTTACAGGCATTAGTCCTAAGACGCTGGGTAATTTACATGACCGTGTATGGCGCAAGACATATTGTGCGTCTTTCGCCAAAGACATAGGCCAAATCCACCACATACTTCAATAACCGGTAAGGCTACGATCTAGACCACTAACAGCCTTCTCAATGTTATTGAGGTCGACTCAGGTTTTGAGCTAAAAATCTTATTTTCGACTTTTACGCTAGGTCGACCTTTACGCTAGGTCAACTTTTACGCAGGGATTTTTCGTTAATTTTATTACTAGATTTTTCAGCGGGTTCGCATCATTTTACTGTTGAAATTAATAGGACTAAACTGTAATTTCTATTTTAATAAGATTTTATTCTTTCACGCTTCTCGCGTCTATATTCGTACTTTCTCGTCCGAAAATTGAATTTAATTTCAATGATTGAACTCTGTCTTTTAAAATCCGTTTTTATTTCTTTTCTCGACACTAGCGTTTCTGCAGTCTCTTTCACTCACAGTAATGCCTTGCCTTTCAATTACTCTATCTCCTTATTTGGATAGAATAATTAAAAAAAATATATAATGATTTAAGGAAATAGTTAAAATGTATAATAATGATTTGCTAAGGCTAGTTTAGATGTACTTCAAAGCCGTAATTATCGAATGGTGACCAGAAACCACAGGTACTCATCCTCCATCTATTCTTATGATTGTATATTAGAAATCTAGGAATTTCTACTTACACAGGGAAAAATGATAAAATTTTGCTTTGTAATGGTCCAGTGGATATCGGCTCGGAACGAGAAAACGGGCAGCCGAGTTCGAATTCCAGTTGAATCCATTGCATTCACTTACGCGCAAATACCCTTTGGGAAAGGTAATAATCCATCTCTTCTTTCCAGTTATGGGTTAAATAGCAGGACAGATTGGGTTCTATAGCCTTGGTCGGCAACCAGTCTACCGCAGAAAGCAATGGAAAACTTCTGCGGGATAATCTTCTGCCCAGTCAGTCATGTCTCTTTCGAGACATGATCGACCAAGCGTCTATCACGTATGACACTAAACTGACTGACTGAATATAATAGTTGGAATAATGATTAAGGCTTCTACTGGTCATAAAGTGGGGGATCAGTTTATTACTTTATAACTATAGGAAACCGATCCCCACTAATTACTACATAATAATATAATACATTTGTTTCCCCTCTAGCTATGAGTCAAATAACAGGACAGATTGGGTTCTATAGCCTTGGTCAGCAACCAGTCTACCGCAGAAAGCAATGGCAACCTACTGCGGGATAATCTTCTGCCCAGTCAGTCATGTCTCTTTCGAGACATGATCGCCCATGCGTGTATCACGTATGGCACTGAACTGACTGAATGTCTGGGCGGACTCAAATATTCCGCAACTCATTCTTATGTCAGTACTGTTTTTCAACAAACGTGCAAAGGTTCTTCTTTTTACAAATCCTGTGGGGTCACTCAGTGTAGACGGTTACGTCATGAAACAATGTGTGTGAATGAAAGGGTTAGATAACGGTTAACCCTAGCCTTGAACAGGTAAAGATATAAAACAATATCTTAGTAGCGGGAAGAAACTGTTCGAGTGGTACTTATTTCTCACCGATGGGATACGGAACGAATGAGGGTAGTTTGCGACTATGAGTGTGGAATAGCGTGTACTTGACGTAAAGGTTTCAATTGGCAGGAACAGGAAATGTCTTTTGTTCGTGAATTTCCCATGGAAATAGCGATAATGTAGCGAGAGTCTTGCCACATCCTGCTTTTGGGAGAGAAGTTGGAAGGTGAAAAATAATTCGTCACCCACAAGGGATCAGAAAGGAATTTGGGACTCAGCCACGTCTGGGGACTGAGGTCTTCGTAGCTCTCACCCAAATATGAAAACAGTATTTAATTTTTGCTCTGATCTGGCTGTTGTAAATATACAAGATAGCACGAGCTAGGTCTCACATGGAATGGTACAGAGAACAAACCATTTTTTTGTTTTAATCATTTCAACCTAAACAAGGTGTACCGCCATTGATATGCAGGGGGCTACACAAGATAGTTAAAGTTTTATACAGGAAAAGATGAAGACAAAGACGAACCAGGGGTTAAAAGAGAAAGAGCAAGAGAAGGATGTGAACACAGGAGTGAAGACAGTTGCGAAGGTAGAGAGAAAGGAAAAGAACAAGATACGCGGGGAGATGTAGAAAGGGCTGGAGTTACATAAGAGAGTTAAAGTTTTAGGCAGGAGGCGAGTGAAGAGTAAAACGAACCAGCTACAGGGGGTGAAAGAGAAAGAGCAAGAGAAGGATGTGAACACAGGAGTAAAGACAGTTGCGAAGGTAGAGAGAAAGGAAAAGAACAAGATACGCGGGGAGATGTAGAAAAGGCTGGAGTTACATAAGAGAGTTAAAGTTTTAGGCACGAGGCGAGTGAAGAGTAAGACGAACCAGCTACAGGGGGTGAAAGAGAAAGAGCAAGAGAAGGATGTGAACACAGGAGTGAAGACAGTTGCGAAGGTAGAGAGAAAGGAAAAAGAACAAGATACACGGGGAGATGTAGAAAGGGCTGTAGTTACATAAGAGAGTTAAGGTTTTAGGCAGGAGGCGAGTGAAGAGTAAGACGAACCAGCTACAGGGGGTGAAAGAGAAAGAGCAAGAGATGGATGTGAACACAGGAATGAAGAAATTACGTAGAGAGAAAGGAAAAGAACAAGATATAAGTTTGGTGCTGATCTGAGGTTCAGTAGTGTTTTTCGAGGTACTGTGCCTCATTGAGGGGACATCAGTTCATCCTGATTGGTTGCAATTCAGGTCAGATTGGCGATGATAGAATCTTACTAGGTTGATCTCCCAAGCACTGAATATAACCAATTAGTTTTTAACCCAATGGGTAGTTTATATTCTAACTAATATTACTGCCTCATGAATTTCATTAAATTGAAAATGAATTATTTATTTTGAATTTCTTGATTATTCTCCCACATGAAGCACGTGTGATAATTAATTTAATATCGTACGGTGCAATTGCTTATGTGTTTACAAATCGCGACTTACTTGCCAATAAATTGCGAACGAACAGAAACAAAGCTCGTTTGTAGAAGATTTAAACAATATTCCATCTACATTATTAGTGACGCCACACAATAATACAGTTCTACAGAAGGATACTGAGAATTCCATTGCCATAGAGAGGGATATCAACAGGTAAGTCCTAAAGAAAATTTCAGCAAAAAGAACAATTATACTCAGAATATTAAAAAAAATATTATTGGACGCAGAATGAATAAAGATGCTGTGGTGCTATAGATTTTGGAACGAGAAATCGGAGAGCAGTGTTCGAATTCCGATTGAATTCGTTGCGTTCACTTTCGCACAAATACCGTTAAGAAAATGTATTAATCCGTCTCTTCTTTCTAGCTATGGAATAAATAACAGGACAGATTGGGTGCAACCAGTCTACCACAGAAATTAAAGGCAACTTTCTACAGGATAACCTTCTACCCGGTCAGTTATGTTTCTTTCTTGACATGATCGCCCAAGGGTGTATCACGTATGGCCATAAACTGACTGATTCGACTTTTTGCTTCCCAGCCAATATTTATGTTTAAAATTTTAAATCACTCGTTATCTTAATTCTCTTTTTATTGTTCTCTCTCCTTAATATTTTTTTCTTCATATCTAACACTGACTAATGTTTTTGTCTATCCCAGTTCGTCTTAATTGTTTTATTGATAATAAATATTTATATATAGAATTACGAATGGATGTGTCTTGTGGATATCGACACGGAACGAGAAACCGGAGAGCCGAGTTCGAATTCCGGTTGAATTCATTGCGTTCACTTACACGAAAATACCGTTAAGAAAAGGTATTAATTTGTGTCTTCCCTCCAGTTATGGGTTAAATATAAAGACAGATTTGGTTTTATAGCCTTCTATATGTCAACCTACTGCGGAAAAATCTCTCCAGTCAGTCATATCTTTTCTGAGACATGATCGTCTAACCGTGTATCAAGTATGGCACTTAATTGACTGATTGAATAAACCAGGTGGTTTTGGAAAACTGTGTGCATTGATAAAGGAAGTTAGCGAACCTGATGAGAATCTTTGAATGGGTGCAGGAGGCTTGGAAAAAAAAAACGAGAAATATTGCTAAAGGTCAGATTGGATAACTTGTCGTGAGCTATGGTTGTCCATATTTGGAAACGATGCGCTTCAGAGAAGAAAATTTATATGTATACATTTTTATTTACTGTTTTCGTATTTCCGGTAGTCCCAAAAATAAGACATTCCGAACTGTTTATTTTTTTTTTTTTTACTTTTTATTTATTTTTGGTTTTATTTCATTTTATTTTTTCTTTCTTTCTTTGTCGACGCTATACCAAAGATTATCTCTCTATATTTCAAAACTTTCATTCTTTACAGAGTTTTTTCCTCTAATATATTTTTTCTTTGGTTTGTATAGTGTTTTTGTGTTTTCAATGGCGCTTGAGTTAAATATCTTGGGGGAAATTCTCAGACAGAATGTATTTGTTGCAGTACCTATGCTAGGTGCAGACGATAACGCATCTTTCTCTAACGACTAGCGCTTTCCTGACTGACCGATTTGGGACTGACCTGTTTTTCTTCAGAATTCCTTAGCAGCAATAAATCTTGAACATCTAAGCTTAACAATCTGTTTCTGGAAAATTTCATTGCTTTCTCATTCCTTAATTATATTTTTTTTAAGAATAGTTGTGTATGTAGTTCTTTTTCGTTACAGAGAATCTCAGTAAAGCGGCCGTTTTTACATACCATTTTTCTTTAAGCAATTACTCAAAAAAATTCGAAGCCTGTAACTGTTTTCTGTTATTGTGAAAATAAATTTTCTTAATCATTTCATCTCAAGCAAGGCACTACAGCCACGTTCTAGTGAAGAGTAGTTATGTATTGAAATCAGATTAACTGAATTTGGCCTCGTTAGTAGATAGCCCACTAAAATTATAAAAAGAGGTTATAAAACAAGAAAATCAAATTGATTGTAGAAACAACATTTATATATATACACACATATCAATTAAGTTTTTTTTACAAATAAAGTAATGTTTTTAGGATGAGTTCAAAGGACGTTAAGATGTTCGTAGCAGTAAATGCTGAAAAGAGATTTTGTGCGTATGTATGTGTGAGCGTTTGGAATGTCTGACAGTGAGAGAACATGAAAAAAAGAGAAGAAACAATAAAAAAAAACAGGAATAAATAGCAGACATTTCATTTAAATATTTGAAGATCAAAATTGATTGGAAAGCCAAAAGCCGACAGAGAGTTTAACTGTAAGAGCAAATTTGACTACTAATGGACTGTTCCCATTGCTATATATAGCAATGGTGGATTCTCTCCGTGGAGAGTCGTATGGGTTCGCCGTACAGAGTCACTAGACTGACGACTCTACGACGCTGTCAGCACTCTGCCTTCGGGTAGAGGGCGCTCTCTGCTTCCGAGCAGAGAGCAATAACCCAGTCGTGGTTCCACCGAAGGGTAGAAGCACGACTGGACAAAAATAGACAGATATTTTTTGGCTGGGCCATATAGCCCGGAAATCCCAGATATAAAACTGATCATGTGTCATATGTTGCCCTTACTGGGAGGGACGACTAAATAATGAGTCGTACAGGTTCGCCGTATAGAGTCACTAGACTGACGACTCTACTACACTGTCAGCCCTCTGCCTTCGGGCGGGTGGCGCTCTCTGCTTCCGAGCAGAGAGCAGTAACCCAGTCGTGGTTCCGCCGAAGGGTAGAGACACGACTGGGCAAAAATAGACAGATATTTTTTGGCTGGGCCATATAGCCCGGAAATCCCAGTCCAAACTGACCATGTGTCACAAGTTGCCCTTACTGGGAGGGACGACTAAATAATGAGTCGTACAGGTTCGCCGTACAGAGTCACTAGACTGACGACTCTACGACGCTGTCAGTTCTCTGCCTTCGGGTGGAGGGCGCTCTCTGCTTCCGAGCAGAGAGCAGTAACCCAGTCGTGGTTCCGCCGAAGGGTAGAGACACGACTGGGCAAAAATAGACAGATATTTTTTGGCTGGGCCATATAGCCCGGAAATCCCAGTCCAAACTGACCATGTGTCACAAGTTGCCCTTACTGGGAGGGACGACTAAATAATGAGTCGTACAGGTTCGCCGTACAGAGTCACTAGACTGACGACTCTACGACACTGTCAGCACTCTGCCTTCGGGTAGAGGGCGCTCTCTGCTTCCGAGCAGAGAGCAATAACCCAGTCGTGGTTCCACCGAAGGGTAGAAGCACGACTGGGCAAAAATAGACAGACATTTTTTGGTCGGGCCATATAGCCCGGAAATCCCAGATATAAACTGATCATGTGTCATATGTTGCCCTTACTGGGAGGGACGACTGAATAATGAGTCGTACAGGTTCGCCGTACAGAGTCACTAGACTGACGACTCTACGACGCTGTCAGCCCTCTGCCTTCGGGTAGAGGGCGCTCTCTGCTTCCGAGCAGAGAGCAGTAACCCAGTCGTGGTTCCACCGAATGGTAGAAGCACGATTGGGCAAAAATAGACAGACATTTTTTGGCTGGGCCATATAGCCCGGAAAGCACAGATATAAACTGACCATGTGTCATATATTGCCCTTACTGGGAGGGACAGTTTAATAATGAGTCGTACAGGTTCGTACAGAGTCGTAGAGAGTCACTTGAGAGTCAGTGCGAGTCAGTGAAGAGTTAGTCACACTTCCGGTGGCGTACCGGAAGTAATCAGGTATACACACGTCTTACGACGGATTGGACTCTTGTATTTTTTCTATTGTAAATATTACTAATCACTTCTGTACTTACTAAACGTCTTTCCGCAGAATACAACTTATATTCTGATTCTGTTGTTGAGTTATTCATTTATACTTGGCGACATAACAGTAAAATCTCTTAGCAAAGAATTTATAATGTTATAGCGTTTTCACTCACTTCAGTGATTTATAGTAGTGCTTAGAAGAAAAGTGCATCTAATGTCCTCGTCAAACCACACCACAGAGTTTCACTGACTGAACGTTGCCTGTACTGCGGCTTTTAACAAGAGGATCATTCACTTAGTAGGAAAACTACCATATTCCCCAGTTCTTGTCCTCCTTCAAAATCACTTCCCACTTAAAATGAAGACGATTCCAGGACGTCGTGGAAATCTAAGAGAATACAGGAGCACAGCTGCGCGCCCTACCAAAGAATGAGTTCCAGGAATGCTTTCATCAAAGGATGGCTTCAAATGGGAACTACATCAAGTGGGGACTACTTCAAATGATATGTGTTGTAGTTTTAATTTATATCTGATATCCCGAAACTTTCTCATCATTTCTCGCATATATATATTCGAGGAAGGTTTTCGAGATGAGTATAATTATATATAATCACGCATATATATATATATATATATATATATATATATATATATTAAAATATATATTTGCTCTGTAATATTTTATTACATGGAGCTCTCTTCCTGTATCATTTTTTAATATTAAAATAAATTTTTTAATATTAATTAGGATCGGGTTTTTGGAATTTACCTTCCTGCTTTTTTCCCTTGGATTGAAGTATCTGAATTAAAATATATATATATATATATATATATATATATATATATATATATATATATATATATATATATATAGTTCTGAGTTATGAACTATAAACCCAACCGGTAGAGTGAGGACATCATAGCAGTGTAATCATGAAACTTTGAAGTCGGCATGAACCTGCTCAATTAAAGTGTCGTGTCATTGGGAAGTCAATATAACCACAAGGAAATATTAAAAAATGCTAGTACTTGTTGATCTTTGCACAAGTCCTGTTTTTCGTTCGTTACACGAAAAATTACAAATGTCCTAAAATTCTATTAAGTAAATGAAACTAATTAGCAGTCACTTTCCAATACAGTCTTTCATTTACCTTAAAGTATAGTTAATTATACTTTTTACTATAAAATAACTATATTAAGTAATTAAATTACTATCTTTGCATTAATATATAAGTTTACAGTATCCCCTATTAACTAGTTTAATAGTTTCATTTAACTGTAATGTAGTCTTACTAATCATTTATTTTGTTTTCATATACCAATACGCGTTAGTCTTTATTAAAACAAGATACTTATGAGATACTTATATACATCATAAAATAGATTAAATAATCTCCACAATAATTTCTATTACATGACATATAAACGTGGCCATATAATCTAACATTAAATTTTACACAAATTAACTAGCTTTTCATGAAATCATATTTTCTCCCAGACACCTCCACTCTAACCTCATTGCTTTATCGAACGTCAACTTAAATTACTATTGCTATGTCGTGTCTAATTCGCCAAGATTCCATCTACTTCCTCCTTAACTGGCTTGATAATGTCATACTTAGTTTTTAAGTTTATATATATATATATATATATATATATAATTCACTGACTCTTGCAAAACCGCAAATCGGCTGAAAAGGTAATTTTGATAAAACCGAAACATGTCAGTGCTTGTGCAGCGGTCAAAAATGTTTTATTATAAATACTAATAATAATGAAAATAATTCTATGCCGTACTGATGATCTGTAATACAGCGAAACATATCTGTCTGTGGATGACTATAGTATTTACGCTCTCACACCCTGATTGAGCACTCTGGAAGAGTGGGAGACTTTGTAAACAGTAGCTACTCCTGCATTTACGCACCGCTCATTCGATAATGAATTGGAGCAGACTAGCTATTGAGCGTGTTTATACGCGCTAAAAGGCCTACTGGACGCTCGTGGCCTAGGGGTAGAATCGCCGGCTGAACTGATGAGCTGTAATACAGCGAAACAGATCTGTCTGCGGATGACTATATATATATATATATATATATATATATATATATATATATATATATATATCGCACAATAAAGATAGTATTGAACCGACATGCCTCCTCATACAATCATACGAATGCGAGTGTCCCTCAAGACTCTATTCTAGGTTGTACGCTTTTCCTGAACTTCATTAACGATCTCCCCGATGTAGTAAAATCCCAAGTATACATATACGCTGACGAAACTATGGTTTATTCTCGCCTCGATCAAAAATCTGCCGAGGCTGACAAAGCAAACCTCGCTGCTGAGTTTGAAAAGGACCTTCAATCGGTAGAGGACTGGAGTAAGAAATGGCTCGTGAATTTTAATGCTTCCAAAACGAAGCTGCCATCTATTAACCATCACAGCACAATAACAAGTGCATCAAATGAAATGTTCTAGTGTTCAGATTTTGGGCTCTCTTCCCCATGCTAGTCTCTTCTTCGTATTGGCTGGCCAAAGCAAAGGCTTCCCAGTTGCCTTGTAAAATTTTGCAAAGTAATAATAACAAAAGAAACATTCTATCTCATATAAAAAACACACACATAGTAACAATTACTTTGAAAACTATTATGGATATTATCAGATCTAAAAATAACCAAAATCAAAATGACGAACAAGCAGGTGTATACCGAATAAATTGCCGGGATTGTTCCTCTACGTACATCGGAGAAACAAGAGGAAATCTAAAAAAACTTATATATGAACACAAAAGACACATCACTAATAATAATCTTACAAATGCATTAGTAATTCACAGAAATAAATTCGAACACAATTTCGATTTTAAAAATGCCACACTAATAAAAAGAGTAAACAATTTATTCAGAAGAAAAGTTCTCGAGGGCGCCGCTATCCAGTCCTACCAAAACAACAATTTACGACCCGGATTTTTCCCAATCTCACCTTAACTTATGGAAATTATACTAAAACAGACTAACATACATCATAAAAAGTTCAAAGAAAACGGTTGAATTCCCTTCATTTTGACCTCTCGTGATTTTGCACGAAACATGAAGGAATTCTAAAACAGACTAACATACACCATAAAAAGTTCAAAGGAAACGGTTAAATTCCATTCATTTCAACATCTCGTGATTTTGCACTACACATGGAGGAATTCTAAAACAGACTAACACACATAATAAAAAGTTCAAAGGAAACGGTTGAATTCCCTTCATTTCAACATCTCGTGACTTTGCACTACACATGGAGGAATTCTAAAAACTAAAATATTCTGTTAATCTTTTTAAATGATTTGTGAGCGTTTTTATAGTTGCCAACACTGTTTGTTTATAGATACGTAATTTGGAATAAAGCTCATTTCGTCTTTTTGCCTTGATAAAGTCCATCACAGGACAAAACGCGTCGGCAATTTAAATACAGTTTTCCTTCCTATTGTCTTTAATTTATTTAACGATATATATATATATATATATATATATGCGCTCGGTCATATCATGTTTAATACACTGGTTCTTGCTTAATCACCGAAGTTAAGTCTGGTCAGTACTTAGATGGGTGACCGCTTGGGAATACCAGGTGCTGTAAGCGTTTATTGTCGGATGTGCGCTGAAGTGCAGTAGTTAGCGGCTCGGAGGGGGAAATCCGTGAGCGGAGTTCCAATTCCAGCTGAACGCTCTGCATTCACATACGCACAAATGCCCTTGGGAAAGGTATTAATCCGTTCCTTCCTTCCAGCTATGGGTTAAATGCTGTTCACCGATTGTTTCTTATCAGCAGTTTCAATGATAAATGGATGGTGCTACACAAGCCTTTACCACTCTAAGCAATTCTTTGTGTGGCAGTCTAAAAAGGTAATATACTCATACGTCGAAATCGACGGGAAAGTTCATAATATATATATATATATATCTATATATATATATATATATATATATATATATATATATATATTATGGACTTTCCCGTCGATTTCGATATATATATATATATATATATATATATAAATTCCATAATATATATATATATATAAACATATAATAAAAATTAAGACAGACATGTTATTTCATAGTGAATCGGAAGTATGGGCCTATTTCAGACCAACCATCAACAATTCGTGTAAATTCCATTGTTGAATAAAGACTGAAGCTGACGATGGTTCGTCTGAAATAGGCCAAAGTTCCGATTCACCATGAAATAAGGTGTCTGTCTTAATGTTTCTTATATTTGCTCTATATGTATTTATATGCATATATGCTTACAGCTCTCTTAGTGAGTTATCCTACCACTGTATACAGGATACTCCTTTGGATTCTTCTATACCCACACTGCATGCTGATATATATATATATATATATATATATTTTTTAATTCAGATACTTCAATCCAAGGGAAAAAAGCAGGAAGGTAAATTCCAAAAAACCCGATCCTAATTAATATTAAAAGTTTATTTTAATATTAAAAAATGATACAGGAAGAGAGCTCCATGTAATAAAATATTACAGAGCAAATATATATTAAAAAAGGATTAATTCAAAGATGTTGAATGGCCATTTCGATATGAAGATCCACACGGGGAACGACACATCACCTCAGCAACAGAAAAAAACTTTCAGAAACTGGAGAAAAATTAGTCTACTTTTCCTTATTAAATAGATTGCAAAGAAATTAAAAAATAAATAATAAAATAAAATAAAAATAAAGGGAAAGAAAAGGAAAAAGAAAAAGAAAAAGATAGAATAAAATCAAATAAATAAGAAAAGAAAAAAATTGACATCGTCTGGGTTCGCAAAAAAAAAAGGGGAGAATGTAACTAAAAATTAACAGACAGCCGTGTTAAATCGACGTCAGTTAAAGCAACACGGAAAAAAGGTGGTAAGAGAGATAAAAGAAGGAAGGGAGGGAAAAAGAAAGAAACTAAAGAAAAAAAATTTTTTTAAATATTACAGACGCTGGACAAATTCAAAAACCTAATTTCCCCAAAACGTTGAAGTATTAGAAAAAGGCCTTTACTTAAAAAGGCATAATTATTAATAAAAGGGAATAAAAAGATATAGGATTTTAAAAAAATTATTTTAAAAAAAAATTAGGTCATTTGAAATTAAACTAAATAAAGACAACACTAGGTAAAAAAAAAAAAAATGAATTACAATTATTATATATACATACCTATCGAAGTACACACATACATACATATATATACACACACAATTTAACGAATAAGAATACATATATACATACACATACACACACATACATTCAATTTATTACACACTTATATACATATACATGCGCATATATATATAAAATATATATATATATATATTGGCATACATTATGAAATAGAATCCGTCAGAATCATATGTTAAATAACAAACAGACAATCAATTAAGCTTCATTTGCCATTTTCCAGAATTACATATTGAAGAATAGAATCTTGGATTTTTCCTTTGTTTTTCGAAAGCCTGTTAAAATTCACGTGTCCTTGTTTTGCGGGATTACAATACGTGTTTGTTGCGCGTGAGTATGGCGCACTAATACGAAAACAATATGCTTTAATTCGTATAAAATACTTAGAAGGGATGCTCAAATATTTTACCATCGATAAACACACTACAAATACAATTTTTCATATCACTAACATTCATAAATCCCCCACTCACTTAAAAAACCCTAACAGCAGCATATTTGTGGCCGGAATAAATTATCTTTATCTCTGACACAAAAAAACATCCTCATTCAGTCTACAGCCACTCGGTCACATCAGGTCTGTTTCGATCATATCTCGAAATAGACATTACTGACTGGGTAGAAAATTTTCCTGCTGTTGGTTGCCATTAACTTCTGCAGTAAACTGGTTGCAACCAAAGCTATTGAACGAAATCTTTCTTGTTATTTAATCCATATCTAAAAAAAAGGAGACGGATTAATACGTTTCCCAAGGATAGGTAAATGGAACGGTTGTGCGTTGTGGATATCGGCTCGGAACGAGAATTCGAGGAGCCGAGTTCGAATTTCTCTGCATTCACTTACGCATAAATACCCTTGGGAAAAGGTATTAATCCGTCTCTTCCCTCCAGTTATGGGTTAAATAATAAGATAGATTAGGTTCTATAGCCTTGGCTGGCAACCAGTCTACCACAGAAAGTAATAGCTACCTACCGCAGGATAATTTTCTGTCAGTTATGTCTACCTCGTGTAAGTTTAGCTGATTCAACAAATAGAATATACGGAAATGTATCATAAGATTGGAAGGTGATTGCTTATAACATGTTTTTATCGACATGTACGACCATATATTTAAATTCATACAGTAGCCTGTTTTTTGGGGTTCTTTTTGCATAGAAAGGTCCATGTCGATTTTTTATTTCCATTGGATATTGTTCTCCGCATATTCCTTTTGTATTTTCTGCAGATTTCTATTGCATCTTTCATAAAATAGTGAAATGTTTTTCTATAAAAATAAAGAGAAAGCGAAAACTTATCCGGCGCGTTTCGTCCTTTGCTAGACTCTAACGAAGCAAATATAAAGAACTTTATTTTGTAATAGGGAAGAGACGGATTAATACCTTTCTAAGGGCATTCACTTACACACAAATACCCTTGGGAAAGATATCAATCTATCACTTCCCTCCAGTTATGGGTTAAATAACAGGACAGACTGGGTTCTATAACCTTGGGTGGCAACCAGTCTACCAAAGAAAGTAATGGCAACCTACAGCAGGATAATCTTCTGCCTAGCCAAAGCGTGTAACACGTATGGCACTTAACTGACTGACTGAATATTGTAGTTGAAAATATGGTTAAGGCTTATACTGGGCATAAAATGGGGGATCATGTTTCTATTGTTATGAAGTAATGATCTGATCTACGTAATAATATAATACATCTCTTCTCCCTCCAGTTATGTGTTAAATAACAGGAAAAATTCTGTTCTTTAACCTCAGTTGGCGACCAGTCTACCACAGACATTAATGGCACCCTACTGCGGGATAATCTTCTGCCCAGTCAGTCATGTCTCTTTGGAGACATGATCGCCCAAGAGTGTATCACGTATGGAACTTAAGTGACTGAAATGCAACGAATTCAACTGGAACTCGAACTCGGCTCTCTGAATTCTCGTTTGGAATCCTACCAGACTGAACTGATAGAAATGATATACATGCACACTAATCGTCGCCCGAATCACACAAAACGAACAAGAAATACGATACAAAAAAACACAGACATACAAACATTGCAATACAGTCTTAACGACTTTGACACTACCTCACCGATATCAAAAATATCTCCGAGATTCAAAAGGGACACAAGATCGCACCCCTGTGTTTTAACAATACAACACAAATCCACGTTAGGTCTACCTGAGCAGTGAAAAATCGATCAACACAGATTTAAAACTACTTATACTTTCTTTTTCATAAACATTGTTTCTTGTGTGTGTTCCTTGATTTGGTGTAATGGTTAACGAGCTTGTATCGCTGGTGTAATGGTTAAAGAGCTTGTATCATTGCAACGGAGTAGTAAACTCGATACGCTCGGCAATGTGCTACATCGAAGTTCCGATTAAAAAACTACCGTAAGGTTGACTCACCAGAACAGATATGACTGGGTAGTGAGTTCGATCCTCATTTAACGCCTCAAAATTTCGGCTTTGTTCTACATCTAAGCTGTACTTAGGAATCGCTACCATTGTGTGTGTGTGTGTGTGTGTGTGTGATCATAATGGCTACTGATTCAGATAGAGGAATTGAAGAGCCGAGTTCAGAATCCCATCGAATTCGACACATTCGTACAAATGCCCTCATGAAACGTATAAATCAATATTTTTCTCCCCAAATATGGTTAAATAACAGAAGAGATTGTGTCAGGTAGCCTTGTGTAGCAACCTATATAGCAGAAGAAAAACTCTAAATTCAGCAACCAGCTACTCGTTAAATAATCTCAGAAAATTGCTATTATCAGTACGGCTTTACCACGGAAGACATATCTATCTATCTATCTATCTATCTATCTATCTATCTATCTATCTATCTATCCCATGCTGTTCAAAACACTTTGTCTTTCACGTTTTTCTTTATCTATCTATCTATCTATCTATCTATCTATCTATCTATCTATCTATCTATCTATCAGTCTGTTCATATCTATCTATCTATCTATCTATCTATCTATCTATCTATCTATCTATCTATCTATCTATCTATCTCAGTCTGTTCATTATCTATCTATCTATCTATCTATCTATCTATCTATCTATTTCATTAAAACTACATATCTTTCTCATATACTTTTTCTTCCTTTATTAAAATATAACTTTGTATTCACATAAGATATGTACCATTTACCGCGACCCAAAAAACATCGCAAATAACTTTCTTGTTTGTATTACATTGTCAGTTAATAAATTTTCGTATTGAACATTTTTAACAGCTCAATTTGCAGCAGAGGGTGTTAGCACATCGTTAGAATGTAACAACGTGATGTTTTCTTCACTCTAATCAATCTTAATACAAAACGAATAATCTTTGTATATATAATGAAATATTCAAATAATTTAATTTTATTTCTTGCAATATCACAGACTGATAGATGTTTCTGAATTAAATCTAACGAAACACAGCTCAACGTGTTATCTAACAATATGTGGCGACTGTTTTGTTTTTAAATTATTCTTACTTTGATTGTAACCACGTTTCAACTCTTCCACATTTAAGGCTACATCAGGTTGAAGAACTGCTTACCGCACGTTGAAGAACTGCTTTCACAAAAGTAAAACAACATCAAAACTTTGCAGGTTCTAAATTGGTTGCCTCTTAGGAACACCCGCAATTGTACGCTTAGATATACGGATGGTACAATGCTAATCGGAGAACAGAGTTCTAATTCAGGTTGGGTTCGTTATATTAATTTACGCTTAATTACTCTTGGAAACTCCTCCACAGCTATTGCTTAATTTAAAAGATTAGTATCACTAAATCATTTGTCTACATTTCTGAGACGAGGTAGTATTTACAGTATTTACAGTATCCGGACTATTGACCTCAACTTTGTTGCCATTTGTACAACATTTAATAATAGATTATTCTATTTGTCTATATTTCTGAGATGAGGTAGTATTTACAGTATTTACATTATTCGGACTATTGTCCTCATCTTTGTTGCCATTTGTACGACGTTTAATAATACATAATTCTATTTGTCTATATTTCTGAGATGAGGTAGTATTTACAGTATTTACATTATTCGGACTATTGTCCTCATCTTTGTTGCCATTTGTACGACGTTTAATAATACATAATTCTATTTGTCTATATTTCTGAGATGAGGGAGTATTTACAGTATTGACATTACTCGGACTATTGTCCTCATTTTGGTTTCCATTTGTACGACGTTTTGGCCGTTGTACGCTCCGGCCTTCTTCAGGGCACATGGCTAAGTGGATATAGACGTTAGTTAGTTCTTGACTTGACTCTTAAAGTTCTGATTTCATTATCAGGCTACAGCAGTGGTGAAGGAGTAACTTACAGGGTAAGAGGGAGATAACTCATGAGTTCTACTCGAGGCTTTACGCAAGTAATGAGGATGATATACCTCAGTGATTGTAATAAAGTATTCGTTTCGAAAATACTAACATCTGAAAAAGCCTGGAGCGTACAACGGCCGAAACGTCGTACAAATGGCAACAAAGATGAGAACAATAGTCCGAATAATTTTAAATACCACTTTTGAAACTTTTAGCAGTGTTCACATCAATTGTAACGTTTCTTAAACCATTATAAAATGTAAATACACTGAATCATTATTATCTCAAAAATGTTGGTTGGTTTGTTGTTTTGTTTTTAACGGCATATCAAAATCGGCGAGTGATTTATTGCAGCTAAACTTTATTTATTTATTGCTAGTAATACCTTTTTCTTTCAACAATTTATTATTGTTTTTATATAAGTTTTGTAATATTTTTTTCTTTTTCATGTATCAAGATTAATTCGGATTTGTTTTTAAGGGCAGGAACCCCAAGTACTACCCTTGTTATTTAACCCATAACTGGAGGGAAGGGACGGATTAATATCTTTCTCAAGGGTACCAGTGCTTAAGTGAATGCAAGGTATGTCAACTGGAATTCGAACTCGGCTCACCGATTTCTCTTTCCGAGCCGATATCCACTGCACCACAACGCACATCCGGCACTATACGCTTACAGCACGTGGTATTCCCATACGGTCACCCATCTAAGTACTTACCAGGTTCAACATTGCTTACCTTCGGTGATCGAGCGAGAACCGGTGTATTCAACGTAAGCCTTCTCAAAAATGTCTTTTTTTAAAAATCATATCACACCGGGCAAGGCGGTAATGCCACTGATGCGCAGGGGGCTACGTAAGAGTGAAAAGATTGGAAAAGAGAAAGCCGGAAATCACATCCTAAACACGGAACAAGGGATGAGCCTCTTCACCTGTTCAGTAGACGTGGGTGGTGTGGAACCGGGTGATAGTTTAGTCTATCTACTCCAATTAAAAAAAAAAAAGAGTGAAAAGATCGGAAAAGAGAAACCCGGAAACCACATTCTAAACAGGGAACAAGGGATGAGCCTCTTCACCTGTTCAATAGACGTGGGTGGAGTGTGAACCGGGTGATAGTTTAGTTTATCTTACGATCTAAAAATATTTTCTGGCTTTTAATAACATGCAAACGGTTCATAAACCGTAGAAAATTAATTAATCAACCATTCATTCCACTTAGACATGGAAAAAGAAAGTTGTTCTGAGTATAATATGCCATTTTGAATATAAATATATAGATAATACTGTGACCACAAAGAGAGGGATCAGTTTATATATTTATTGTAATATGGAATTAATCTCTACTTTATATCCACTTTATAATTTCCTATTTGTTAATCAAATTCTAATTAAGGATGAATTCAAATCCGAGCAACTGGTTAATTTAGAGGATTTCTATCAGTTAATCATTATTACAAAAAATAAATAAATAAAAATAATTACAATCTAAAAATATTTTCTTTTTTAAATAACCGACAAAGGATTCGTGTTTAGTAGAATAATCCGTTTTAGCCCAGCACTGATACTAACATTAGTATCAGCGTAGCCATTGATACACCAACACCGAATGCGAATATAGAAAGACGAGATACACAACTGTAACAAACAAAACATTTAATAAGGCAAACAAATTACAATCAATGTCACACTAAAAAGCAACGTTGACCCTCGTCAGTACTTAGATGGGTGGCTGCTTGGGAATACCAGGTGCTGTAAGCGTTTAATGATGGATGTGCGTTGTGATGCAGTGGATATCGGCTCGGAAAGAGAAATATGTGAGCCGAGTTCGAATTCCAGTTGAATACCCAGCATTCAATTAAGCACTGGTATCCTTGGTAAAGGTATTAATCCTTTCATTCCAGTCATGGGTTAAATAACAGGGTAGGGAACTGGGGACCCTGCCCCTAAAAACAAATCCCAATGAATCTTGATACTCAAAAAAGAAAAAAGTATTACTAGACACTAAACTTATATACAAATTAACAATAAATTGTTGAAAAAAAAAAGGTATTACCAGCAATATATAAAATTTAGTTGGCAATAAATGACCCGTCGAGGTTGATATACCATAAAACAAACCAACCAACCAACATTCCTATAGCAAAATTACAATGAATGTCACACTGCTAGCAATAGGTTTTCTAATTTTCAAGTGGGGGAGAGGAGTTGAGTAGGCTCACAGAGTAAGGGCTTCTAAGAGATAAAAGGGAGATGTTTACTATGTTAGTATGGGTTTATCAGCCAGCCATAATTTACCGGCTATTTCATGATAGGAAGAATAATATATTTTAGCCTTCTAGTAGCAGCAATCCTAATATTAGCATTAGCGGAGCCATTGATACACTAACATCGAATCCGAATGTGCAAAGACAAAGAAAATATTTCAGATGTGCGTTGTGGTGCAGTGGATATCGACTCAAAACGACAAATCGGAGTGCCGAGTTTGAATCCCAGTTGAATGCATGATATTCACTTCCGCACAAATACCCTTGGGAAATCTTTCTTCCCTTCAGTTATGAGTTAAATAATAAGATACAGTGGGTTCTATAACCTTAGCAGGCAACCAATCTACCGCAGAAAGCAATGGCGGGGTATTGCGGGATAATCTTCTGCCCAGTCACTTATGTCTCTTTCGCGACATGATCGCCCAAGCGTGTATCACGTATGGCACTTAACTGACTGAATGTCGGGGCGGACTAAAATATTCCGCAAGTCATTCTTATGTCAGTACTGTTTTTCAACAAAGGTGCAAAGGCTCGCCCAAAGCGTGTATTACGTATGGCACTTAACTGACTGACTGAATATAATAGTTGGAATCATGATTAAGGCTTCTACTGGGCATAAAGTGGGGGATCATCTTTTATTGTTATGAAGTAATAAACTGATCCTCCACTTATTACTACATTAATTCAATCCGTCTCTTCTCCCTTCAGCTATACTTTAAATATCAGGATAGAAAATCTTCTGCCTAGTCATTCATGTCTCTTTCGAGACATGATCGTCCAAAGCGTGTAAGGCACTTAAACTGATTGACAAAGGGATGATAAACCGTGGAAAACGAAGATATCAAATACTGATTACCTGGACAGAGTTATGTCTTTTAGGTTGATTTATATTCTCTGAAATAGAAATATATATATATATATATATATATAAAACTAACATAGCCACAAGGTGAAGGACCATTATATGTAAAATAAAATAAATAAACGTTTCCGTTACACCCAATGGTGTGTAGGGCAGCGTTTGTTACTGTTTCCGTAACAAACTGTTTTTTTTTATGGGACAGGGTTGTTAGTCCTGTGACCAACCCCCAAACCTGGAGGAAGATGGTTTTCTCAGCGTAGCTTAGACGTGAAACACGGCCGAAAGTAAGGGACACCCAGTGAGGATCGAACTCACTACTCAATTGTAATAATTCAACGAGACAATCTTGTTAACATTACACCATCACCAGGTGCCACCATTATATATATTGAGTGTTATATAGAATTGACCCTCCTTTATATTATATACTAGCAGTATAGCCCGGTGTTGCTCGGGTGTAATGGAAGCTTTAAAACGAATCCATGGTCCTGGAGCTCAGACTCTTTGGACGTTGGCACGAAAGACTAAAAAGCAATATTTGTTTCCAGTGAAAGCGAAACCGTAGGCTGAAAGAAAAATGAACGGATGTAAGTCAAATTTTGATTTCCTGGTATCGATATCAAATAAGTTTTTTCGTCGTAAACTGAATTTGGAAGGCTAAATAAGTCCTCTGAGTAAATAGTATCATGGCTGAGACTAAGAACTACAATTATACTTAGAGCCAAACCCGAAGCAAAACTAAAATAAAAGTGCTGAAAAACTGATTTTGATCAGACCCGCTATCTTGCCTTATATATATATATTATCAATTTTCTCCACTATTGTAAGAACTGCAACCTTGAAACTTCTGAATATCGTTTCTTATGTCTTTGTCTATGAGTGTATCAAATTTGATTAAAATCGTACAACTCCTTCTATAACCCGATTTTTTCGATTATCGATTTTCGATATTTATCGGAGGTACCTCGACACAAAACCTAGCTAAGAACACTTGCAGACGCTAATAGTACAACTGTGTAAATTTTCAATGAAATCGATTCAGCCGTTTCGGAGTCTATAGGTAACGGATACACACACAGACACACACACAAAGTTCCATTTATAAATAAGTTTAGATTAGATAATTGTTTATATAAATAGATATGAATACACATCTTTTCTATCACAAGTATCGGTTAATTCAGTCAGTTAAGTGCCATACATGAAACACGTTTGGGCGATCATGTCTCTTTCGAGACATGACTGACTGGGCTGAAGATTATCCCGCAGTAGGTTGCCATTGCTTTCTTCGGTAAACTGGTTGCCGACCAAGGCTATAGAACCCAATCTGTCCTGTTATTTGACTCATAGCTAGAGGGGAAAGAAATGTATTATATTATTATGTAGTAATTAGTGGGTGATCGGTTTCCTATTGTTATGAAGTAATAAACTGATCCCCCACTTTATGACCAGGAGAAGCCTTAATCATTATTCCAACTATTATATTCAGTCAATCAGTTAAGTGCCATACGTGATACACGTTTGGGCGATCATGTCTCGAAAGAGACATGACTGACTGGGCAAAAGATTATCCCGCAGTAGGTTGCCATTGCTTTCTGCGGTAGACTGGTTGCCGACCAAGGCTATAGAACCCAATCTGTCCTGCTATTTGACTCATAGCTAGAGGGGAAAGAAATGTATTATATTATTATGTAGTAATTAGTGGGTGATCGGTTTCCTATTGTTATGAAGTAATAAACTGATCCCCCACTTTATGACCAGTAGAAGCCTTAATCATTATTCCAACTATTATATTCAGTCAATCAGTTAAGTGCCATACGTGATACACGTTTGGGCGATCATGTCTCGAAAGAGACATGACTGACTGGGCTGAAGATTATCCCGCAGTAGGTTGCCATTGCTTTCTGCGGTAAACTGGTTGCCGACTAAGGCTACAGAACCCAATCTGTCCTATTATTTAACCCATAACTGGAGGGAAGAGACGGATTAATACCTTTCCCAAGGGTATTTGCGCGTAAGTGAATACAAGGAATTCAACTGGAATTCTAACTCAGTTACGTGATTTCCCTTTCCGAACCGATATTCACTGCGCCACAAGTCTAAAAATTATTTTCTGGCAGTAAATAACATGCAAAGGGTTAATAAGGCGTACGAAATATTTAATAGCCTAATACATACTTCTCACTTCCCAAATGTTTGCAACTGCCTCATCAGGTAGCTACAACATTTGTTCTCATAGAAATTTCGTGGTTTTTGTTTAAAGAATTTGATGTGTTTTTGACGGACTGTATGATGGACTTGATATAGGCTCGGAAGGTGAAATTCGAGAGCCGAGTTCAAATCTGCAGTTTAATTCATTGCATTCATTTTCGCAAAAATATCCTTGGTGAAATGTATGAATCCGTTTTTTTTCCAATAAGCTATGGGTTAAATTTGCTTCACAGATTGGGTTCTCTAGCTTTGGTTGGCAACCAGTTTTACACAAATAGTAATGGCAACCGACAGCTGAAAAATCTAATAAGTAGTCTGCATGTATCTTTATGTACGTTTACGGCTATATCGTGTTGAATACACCGGCTCCCGTCCGCTCATTGAAGTTAAGCAATATCGAGCCTGGTCAGTACTTAAAAGGGGTGACCATTTAGGAATACCAGGTGCTGTAAACGTAAGGACCTAGAATAGTCCACCGGTCCTCTAGGTTTGGGTATTGGGTGCAGGGCTAACAACCCTGGCCCTTAAAAAGAAAAGTTGCTACAGAAACAGCAACAAAAAGTTGCTGCCCTATGCACCACCTGGGTGTGATTGATAAATGATCATGATGTCGCTGTATCTTGTATGACACTAAACTGACTGAGTAATTAAATATGAAAAATAAAATAGTTTAAGATAGTTGTAGTTGAGTTGTAGTTGGGTGAAAAGTATGATTGCCTTATAGGTGGGCGTTGTTGTGTAGTAGTCGGCTTGGAAACGTTATAGGTGGAGCGTTGTTGTGTAGTAGGTATCGGCTTGGAAGCGTTATAGGTGGGCGTTGTTGTGTAGTAGGTATCGGCTTGGAAGCCTTATAGGTGGGCGTTGTTGTGTAGTAGGTATCGGCTTGGAAGCTTATAGGTGGGCGTTGTTGTGTAGTAGGTATCGGCTTGGAAGCGTTGCAGGTGGGCGTTGTTGTGTGGTAGGTATCGGCGGAAGCGTTATAGGTGGGCGTTGTTGTCTAGTAGGTATCGGCTTGGAAGCGTTATAGGTGGAGCGTTGTTGTGTAGTAGGTATCGGCTTGGAAGCGTTATAGGTGGGCGTTGTTGTCTAGTAGGTATCGTGGAAGCGTTATAGGTGGGCGTTGTTGTGTAGTAGGTATCGGCTTGGAAGCGTTATAGGTGGGCGTTGTTGTGTAGTAGGTATCGGCTTGCGTTATAGGTAGGCGTTGTTGTGTAGTAGGTATCGGCTTGGAAAAGCGTTATAGGTGGGCGTTGTTGTCTAGTAGGTATCGGCTTGGAAAGCGTTATAGGTGGGCGTTGTTTATTGTGTGGGTATCGGCGAGCGTTATGGAGGTGGAGGCGTTGTTGTGCTGTGGTATCGGCTTGGAAGTAGTATAGGTGGGCGTTGTTGTGTAGTAGGTATCGGCTTGGAAGCGTTATAGGTGGGCGTTATTTGTAGTAGGTATCGGCTTGGAAGCGTTATAGGTGGGCGTTGTTGTGTAGTAGGTATCGGCTTGGAAGCGTTATAAGTGGGCGTTGTTGTGTAGTAGGTATCAGCTTGGAAGCGTTATAGGTGGGCGTTGTTGTGTAGTAGGTATCGGCTTGGAAGCGTTATAGGTGGGCGTTGTTGTGTAGTAGGTATCGGCTTGTAGGCGTTATAGGTGGGCGTTGTTGTGTAGTAAATTATCGGCTTGGAAGCGTTATAGGTGGGCGTTGTTGTGTAGTAGGTATCGGCAGGAAGCGTTATAGGTGGGCGTTGTTGTAGTAGGTATCGGCTTGGAAGCGTTATAGGTGAAGGCGACCATTGTGTAGTAGATATCGGCTTGGAAGCGTTATAGGTGGGCGTTGTTGTCTAGTAGGTATCGGCTTGACGTTATAAGTGGGCGTTGTTGTCGCCAGTAGGTATCGGCTTGTACAGGCGTTATAGGTGGGCGTTGTTGTCTAGTAGGTATCGGCTTGGAAGCGTTATAGGTGGGCGTTGTTGTGTATTGTGTGTGTATCGGCTTGGAAGCGTTATAGGTGGGCGTTGTTGTGTAGTATGTATCGGCTTGGAAGCGTTATAGGTGGGCGTTGTTGTACTGTAGTAGGTATCGGCTTGGAAACGTTATAGGTGGGCGTTGTTGTGTAGTAGGTATCGGCTTGGAAGCGTTATAGGTGGGCGTTGTTGTGTAGTAGGTATCGGCTTGGAAGCGTTATAGGTGGGCACGTTGTTGGCAATGGGCATCGGCTTGGAAGCGTTATAGGTGGGCGTTGTTGTGTAGTAGGTATCGGCTTGGAAGCGTTATAGGTGGGCGTTGTGTAGTAGGTACCGGCTTGGAAGCGTTATAGGTGGGCGTTGTTGTCTAGTAGGTATCGGCTTGGAAGCGTTATAGGTGGGCGTTGTTGTCTAGTAGTATCGGCTTGGAAGCGTTATGGTGGAGCGTTGTTGTCTAGTAGGTATCGGCTTGGAAGCGTTATGGTGGACGTTGTTGTCTAGTAGGTATCGGCTTGGGCGTTATGGAGGTAGACGTTGTTGTGTAGTAGGTATCGGCGACGTTATAGGTGGGCGTTGTTGTGTAGTAGGTATCGGCGGAAGCGTTATAAGTGGGCGTTGTTGTGTAGTAGGTATCGGCTTGGAAGCGTTATGGGTGGGCGTTGTTGTAGTAGGTATCGGCTTGGAAGCGTTATAAGTGGGCGTTGTTGTGTAGTAGGTATCGGCTTGGAAGCGTTATAGGTGGGCGTTTGTTGTGTAGTAGGTATCGGCGAGCGTTATAGGTGGGCGTTGTTGTCTAGTAGGTATCGGCTTGGAAGCGTTATAGGTGGGCGTTGTTGTGTGGTAGGTATCGGCAGGCAGGTAGGTGGGCGTTGTTGTGTAGTAGGTATCGGCTTGGAAGCGTTATAGGTGGGGCGTTGGTGTGTAGTAGGTATCGGCTTGGAAGCGTTATGGGTGGGCGTTGTTGTGTAGTAGGTATCGGCGAAGCGTTATAGGTGGGCGTTGTTGTCTAGTAGGTATCGGCTTGGAAGCGTTATAGGTGGGCGTTGTTGTCCTGATAGGTATCGACGGAAGCGTTATAGGTGGGCGTTGTTGTCTAGTAGGTGTCGGCTTGGAAGCGTTATAGGTGGGCGTTGTTGTATGGTAGGTATCGGCTTGGAAGCGTTATAGGTGGGCGTTGTTGTGTAGTAGGTATCGGCTTGGAAGCGTTATAGGTGGGCGTTGTTGTGTAGTAGGTATCGGCTTGGAAGCGTTATAGGTGGGCGTTGTTGTGTGGTGGGTATCGGCTTGGAAGCGTTATAGGTGGGCGTTGTTGTCGTGGTATCGGCTTGGAAGCGTTATAGGTGGGCGTTGTTGTGTAGTAGGTATCGGCTTGGAAGCGTTATAGGTGGGCGTTGTTGTGTAGTGGGTATCGGCTTGGAAGCGTTATAGGTGGGCGTTGTTGTCTAGTAGGTATCGGCTTGGAAGCGTTATAGGTGGGCGTTGTTGTCTAGTAGGTATCGGCTTGGAAGCGTTATAGGTGGGCGTTGTTGTCTAGTAGGTATCGGCTTGGAAGCGTTATGAGTGGGCGGTGTTGTGTGGTAGGTATCGGCGACGTTATAGGTGGGCGTTGTTGTGTAGTAGGTATCGGCTTGGAAGCGTTATAAGTGGGCGTTGTTGTGTAGTAGGTATCGGCTTGGAAGCGTTATAGGTGGGCGTTTGTTGTCTAGTAGGTATCGGCTTGGAAGCGTTATAGGTGGGCGTTGTTGTCTAGTAGGTATCGGCTTGGAAGCGTTATAGGTGGGCGTTGTTGTCTAGTAGGTATCGGCAGAAGCGTTATAGGTGGGCGTTGTTGTGTAGTAGGTATCGGCTTGGAAGCGTTATAGGTGGAGGCGTTGTTGTGTAGTAGGTATCGGCTTGGAAGCGTTATAGGTGGGCGTTGTTGTGTAGTAGGTATCGGCTTGGAAGCGTTATAGGTGGGCGTTGTTGTGTAGTAGGTATCGGCTTGGAAGCGTTATAGGTGGGCGTTGTTGTGTAGTGGTATCGGCTTGGAAGCGTTACAAATTGGGCGTTGTTGTGTAGTAGGTATCGGCTTGGAAGCGTTATAGGTGGGCGTTGTTGTGTAGTAGGTATCGGCTTGGAAGCGTTATAGGTGGGCGTTGTTGTGTAGTAGGTATCGGCTTGGAAGCGTTATAGGTGGGCGTTGTTGTGTAGTAGGTATCGGCTTGGAAGCGTTATAGGTGGGCGTTGTTGTGTGGTAGGTATCGGCTTGGAAGCGTTATAGGTGGGCGTTGTGTGGTAGGTATCGGCGAGCGTTATAGGTGGGCGTTGTTGTGTAGTAGGTATCGGCTTGGAAGCGTTATAGGTGGAGCTGTTGTCTAGTAGGTATCGGCTTGGAAGAACAAATTGGAGAGCCTATTTCAAATTCTTATTGAATTCATTGCATTTACGAACGGTATAACAACCTTAAGAAATGTTTTAATGTACTTTTTCTCCCTCGAGGCATTAGTTAAATAGGATACTGGGTACACTAGCCATGGTTGGCAAACATTCTACCACAGAATGCAATGGAAACCTACTGGGGAAAAATCTTCTATCTAGTCAGTGATAACTCAAAAGAGACATCATCGTCAAAGCGTGTTTCACGTATCTATCTAAACCTATTTATAAACGGAACTTTGTCTGTGTGTGTGTGTGTGTGTGTGTCTGTGTCTGTGTGTGTCCGTTACCTATAGACTCCGAAACGGCTGAACCAATTTTCTTGAAAATTTACACAGTTGTACTATAAGAGTCTGCGAATGTTTTTAGCTAGGTTTTGTGACGAGGTATCCCCGATAAATATCGAAAATCGATAATCGAAAAAATCGGGTTATAGAAGGAGTGGTCCGATTTTAATCAAATTTGATACACTCATACACAAAGCCAAAAGAAACGATATTCAGAAGTTTCAAGGTTGCAGTTCTTACAATAGTGCAGAAAATCGATAATATATATATATATATATATAAAAGGCAAGATGTTTTTGTGCGTGTCTGTTTTTCTGTCTGTATGTCCTTTATACAATTACACAATTTTTATCCGATTCTCACCAAACGTCACACAAATATTCTTCAGGCTGAGTCTGAACTCCAGGACCATGGATTAGTTTTAAAGCTTTCATTACACCCGATCAACACCGGGCTATACTGCTAGTAATATATATATATATATATATATATATATATATATATATATATATATATATATTTCTGTCATATATAAGGGTGTGCGAAAATTTATTAAAGATGTAGAAAAATTACATTTGGCTCTATAAATCTTTGATTTATTAGATATGCCTTTATTTTTCTAATGAAATAATCTTTTTATTAATTTGAGAGATTTATATAATTTTAAACGTTATTTTTTTTTAATTCTGTCGCCCCAAGCAAGGCATTTTACAGACACTGTTGTGCAGGGGGTTACATAGGAGGAATGTTATGAATAGTGAGAGGTAGGTATAAGGAAGAGAGTAAGAGAAGGGAGAGATTACTGATGAGAGTGGAGTGGACGAGGAGGAATATTATCAGGAGTGAGAGGTTTCAGGGGGTGTCAAGAAGAGAGTAGGAGAGGAAAGAGAGTACTGATGAGAGTGTGGTGGACGAGGAGGAATGCTATGAGGAGTGTGAGGTTGCAGGGGGTGTAAGGAAGAGAGTAGGAGAGGAGAGATTACAGATGAGAGTGGGGTGGACGAGGAGGAATGCTATGAGGAGTGTGAGGTTGCAGGGGGTGTAAGGAAGAGAGTAGGAGAGGAGAGATTACAGATGAGAGTGGGGTGGACGAGGAGGAATGCTATGAGGAGTGTGAGGTTGCAGGGGGTGTAAGGAAGAGAGTAGGAGAGGAGAGATTACAGATGAGAGTGTGGTGGACGAGGAGGAATGCTATGAGGAGTGTGAGGTTGCAGGGGGTGTAAGGAAGAGAGTAGGAGAGGAGAGATTACAGATGAGAGTGGGGTGGACGAGGAGGAATGTTATGAAGAGTGAGAGGTTGCAGGGGGGTCAGGAAGAGAGTAGGAGAGGGAAGAGAGTACTGATGAGGTGGATGTAGAATAGCATGAGAGAGAGGATGTAAGTTAGTGAGACAGGATATGACTATTGACTTTACATTTAAATTCTTGGAGATCGTAACTGTCAGGAAAGCAAGTATGCGGAAAAGAATTCCACAGGCGGGAAGTTCGAGAAAAGAAGCTGCTGGAGTAGAATTTGCTTTTACAATTTATCGGTTTCACAGTAAAAGGGTGGGACCTAGTTGCTAATCTTGTGGCTCGAGGATATTCGTATATAGCGGGTACCAGTGAGCTAAGTTCATCGGAGCAGAAGCTGTGCAAGTATTTGTAGAAGAGACACAGGGAAGCCACACTGCGTCGGTGAGAAAACGACTGTATTCTAGCCGTATCCAAGTCGGGATCGATCGCATTACAGATTCTCCGTTGGATTCGGCCGAGGAAACCCAAGTGGGTAGCAGGAGCACCGGACTAGATATGGCAGCAATAATCAATGCACGGCCAGTTGATACTCATATTTGAGTAGAATCTCTGTTTAATTATTAAACAGTTCTTTTATTTATTTTTATCGACCGGTTTGAATATTCGAAAAAAATTATGTATGAACTACTAGTTGTTTTATTTAGCAATCGAACAGATTTTTATGATTTTAAAAGTTATTTTAAATAGTCATTAATATTAAAAACAAATATGCTGTAAAGTGCTTATTTTGCTTGAATATTCAGGCCAGTAGACAAAATATTCATTTTCATCGAATATTCACGGCGGTGGAAAAAGGATTCATTTTTCCCAAATATTCAGGCCAGTAGAAAAAATATTTATTTTTTTCGAATATTCAGTCCGGTAGAAAAATATAAATTTCTCTCAAATATTCAGGCCGGTAAATTTTTTTTTCTCGAATATTCAGGCCGGTAGATAAAATATTCGGGCCGAGAGACAAAATATTTTTCCCGAATATTCAAACCGGTAGACCGAATATTCATTTTTCCCGAATATTCGGAGCGGGAGACAAAATATTCATTTTTCTCGAATATTCGGGCCGGTAGAAAAAATATTTGTTCCTGAATATTCAGTCCGGTCGACCAAATATTCATTTTTCCCTACTATTCGGGCCAGTCGTCAAAATATTAATTTTGCTCGAATATCCGGGCCGGTAGAAAAAATATTTTTTCCGAATATTCAGGCCGGTAGACAAAATATTCATTTTTCCCGAATATTCGGAGCGGGAGACAAAATATTCATTTTAATGAAATATTCGGGCCAGTCGACAAAATATTTGTTCCTGAATATTCAGTCCGGTCGACCAAATATTCATTTTTCCCTACTATTCGGGCCAGTCATCAAAATATTAATTTTGCTCGAATAACCGGGCCGGAAGAAAAAATATTCATTTTTCTCGAATATTCGGGTCGTGTAGACTAAATATTCATTTTTCTCGAATATTCGGAGCGGGAGACAAAATATTCATTTTAATGGAATATTCGGGCCGGTAGAAAAAAATATTTGTTCCTGAATATTCAGTCCGGTCGACCAAATATTCATTTTTCCCAAATATTGAGGCCAGTCGACAAAATATTAATTTTGCTCGAATATCCGCGCCGGTAGAAAAAATATTTTTTTCCTAACATTCAGGCCGGTAGACAAAATATTCATTTTTATCGAATATTCGGGTCGTGTAGACAAAATATTCATTTTTCTCGAATATTCGGAGCGGGAGACAAAATATTCATTTTTCCCGAATATTCGGAGCGGGAGACAAAATATTCATTGTAATGGAATATTCGGGCCGGTAGACAAAATATTTGTTCCTGAATATTCAGTCCGGTCGACCAAATATTCATTTTTCCCTACTATTCGGGCCAATCGTCAAAATATTAATTTTGCTCGAATATCCGGGCCGGAAGAAAAAATATTTTTTTCCGAACATTCAGGCCGGTAGACAAAATATTCATTTTTCTCGAATATTCGGAGCGGGAGACAAAATATTCATTTTTCCCGAATATTCGGAGCGGGAGACAAAATATTCATTTTAATGGAATATTCGGGCCGGTAGACAAAATATTTGTTCCTGAATATTCAGTCCGGTCAATCAAATATTCATTTTTCCCTACTATTCGGGCCAGTCGTCAAAATATTAATTTTGCTCGAATATCCGCGCCGGTAGAAAGAATATTTTTTCCCAATATTCAGGCCGGTAGACAAAATATTCATTTTTCTCGAATATTCGGGTCGGTAGACAAAATATTCATTTTTCTCGAATATTCGGGTCGGTAGACAAAATATTCATTTTTCTCGAATATTCGGGTCGGTAGACAAAATTTTCATTTTTCTCGAATATTTTGGCCGGTAGACAAAATATTTTTTTCCTGAATATTCAGGCCGGTCGATAAAATATTAATTTTGCTCAAATATTCAGACCGCTGGATAAAAAAGAACAATTATATTATTTAATGAATAAACGCATGAATACTCACTAGCAATAACGTTTATAAAAATCAAATATGTCTATATCTAGTTAAATAAATTTAGAGCTTTGTATATTGTGTTGTTTTCAATGCATCAGGATGTTTACTGTAGGATATAAGGACCCTAAAAGAGAAAGTATACATGTCCTATTTGGAATGTATATTGCTGCTACAAGTGAACGGAAGAGAGGTGATATTCTAAGTATCGCTTAGATCTGGCCGAAATTATGGGTCACCCAGTGAAAATCGAACTCACTACGCAGTTGTCATAGATTTTAGATTTTATAGATTTTAGTGAGATACGCTGGCCAACCGTTACCCCACATCGAGGTACCCAAGTGAATGGAAGAAAGAAATAGACTTTGTACCTCTTTTCTTTATACTGTTTTTTTTTGTGGGGAGGGGCGACATCTAGCGTTCGCTAGCAGAGTTTCATTCTTCGACAAGTTCAATAATTCCACCAAATCAAAAAATGAAAAATCACAGACGTTCACAAATAAAACAATTCATACAATGGAGTAATCTAATAATCCACACACTATATATCAAAACCGGCTGCATTGGCAATGCTTTGCAAAACTAATATTCACTGCGATATATTACATTAAATTATGAAATTTTCGCTGACAAAAAATGATTAAAAAATCTATATAAAGGAAAGTAATACTACAATGAAAATTTGATTTAATAATTACGGAAAGAATGTGTAATTAATGATATTAAAATGCCCAAATATACAATTTTGAAAATATGTAACCTGAAAGATTAATACTAGGCTTAGAATTTGAGTATGAATTAAATGATTTCAGATACTGGAACCAGTTTTACTTATTTCATGGTAATTATTCTAGGGAGAAACGAACAATGAATACTCTGAAAAATAAGAGAAATTATTATCGAACTTTTATGTTATATATTTCAATATAGAGTAATTAAAAAATATTGTACATATCATCATCAGTTAAAGGAAACATTTTTAGGAACTTTTAACAAATATAATTACAGCTTCTGCTCAACGAGCTTCTTGACTTAGTATCCCCAAACTCACGAATTTTTTCGTGCTAATAGATTGTCAACTGAGTCACATACATTTACTGTCAAAATAGTCAAATATTATCGTCACTTCTACCCTAACAGTTTCTTTTCTCGCACTTCTGCTTGTGTATCTCCCTTCCATCTACATACTTTTCTGATAGCTAGAATCTTCAAAATTTAAGTGCAAATTCAATTGCCATTTTCTTGATTCTTCACTTTCTCTTATCCTTACTTCTATCTCTTCAGCACTGTGATCGCTCTTTCTTTTTCTCTCAGTGAACCCCCTTGCACCCCAGTAGCGGTGTTGCCTTGCATCCCATGCTGTTTGCATCCATGCATTTAAAAAAGAATCAGAAGAGAAACAAACAAAAACAACATTTTCAATGATTAATTCTGTTTTGTAACTGATCCGGTATAAAATGCATAATATACATGCTTAAACGTCTGCCTTCTACCGAGCGCCCATGGCCCAGAGGTAGAATCACCGATTGACGCCACTTCGGTCGGGTTTCAATCCTGGGTGAAAAGCAATCGGAGTCTAACCGTACTGTTGAGCTGTGATACAGTGAAACAGATCTGTCTGCGGGTGACTATTTACGCTCTCACACCCTGATTGAGCACTCTGGAAGAATGGGAGACTTTGAAAAACAGTAGCTACCCTGGCATATACGCATCGCTCATTCACTAATGAATTAGAGCACTCTGGCTACTAAACGTGTATAATGATAATATACATGCTAAAATGTCTGCTTCCTTCTACCGTGCGCCTATGGCCCAGAGATAGTAATTGCCAACGGACGCCACTTCGGTCGGGTTTCAATCCTGGGTTAAAAGCAATCGGAGTCTAACCGTACTGATGAGCTGTGATACAGCGAAACAGATCTGTCTGCAGATAACTATATATATATATAGGCATTTCCATGATTAACTTATGTTTTGTAAATGATTCGGTATAAAATGCCTCTCTCTCTCTCTCTCTCTCTCTCTCTATATATATATATATATATATATATATATATATATATATAACAGAAGCGATTGGTTATCCCATTGGCTTTCTATACTTAATGCATCTCGCCCCCACTCTCGTGTGGTCATGAGAGACGCCACAAGCTGTAGTACGATTTTCCCTTCCAGCATGCACGCACGTGTTCGCCAATCCTCTACACGAACAAAATAGACAACTACTATTATCGTTCGACCTTGAACTGTATAGTACAACCAACACAATTGTCATCTTTGATAATGGCTGATGTAAGCCGAAAGCTCAGAAAGGGTTAAATAAAAATATGTATCAATATTGTGATTTTCTATCCTCTTTCAACGATAATGCTATTAAGCTAATCAGACGATATGAAAAACATTTACATAAAATAAATCGACAACAATTGTCTATATTATTTAATAATATATATATATATATATATATATTAATCATTTCACCCCAAGCAAGGCATTCCACTGCCACTATTGTGCTTGGGGCTACATAGGGGAAGGTAAATAGGAAGAGTGTTTAGATATAGGAAATGTCAGAAGGGGGGGTGATAGATAGTTGGGTGGGTGGGAAGAGTGTTTGAAAAATGGAAGTTAGTTTATAGGAGGTGTCTATTGACCTTACATTTAAACTCCTGGAGATTGTAGCCGTCGGGGAAGCAGTCATGTGGAATGGAATTCCACAGTTGGGAAGTGCGAGAAAAGAAACTGTTGGAGTAGAAGTTGCGGTTGCATTTTAATATATATTCCATTTGTAAACGAGTTTTTTCATGACCTAGGTTTTTACCATGTGTGGTGTCTTCGAGCGATTTTCAATAACGCCATTTTAGGACACCACACTTCAACGATTACAATGGTGTCCTTTCAGAGCAACCTTTTTCATCTTCTACGAACTTTTCTACAAAAAAAACAACACCCATTAATGGCTACAAAACTGTTCTTTTTGAAACAACAGACTTCAATAGATACAAGGCTATTTATCAAGACAACGCTCTTCACCTTCAACAAACTTTTTTTTTTCAGAACGCACTTCAACAGCTACAAAACACTTTTTCCAGAAATCACCCTTCAACCACTGCAAGTTTGCTTTTCAGAACGACGTTCAACAACAATTTAAAACTGTCATTTTTAGGGCGATACTTTTCAACGACTACAAATTTATCCTTTTCAGAAAAAACGCACTGGAAAAAAAATCTCCTCTCAGGACAACCTATTGTGGCTGAAACAGAACTGTCCTTTTCAGCACAAAACATTTCGACGACTATCAACCTGTGCTTAATAGGTCAACATTCATCAACTACTACAAAACGTTCCTTTTCAGAACGGTATTCATTCACTACAATACTATCTCTTTAAGGACAAATCTCTTTAACGGCTACAAAACTGTTCTGTTCAGAAAAACTCTGATCAACACAATTTACACCATTTTGATCTGTACCAGAGTCAGAAAAGTAGATATGGTCTGCTTTTGAGTCAAAAGCTTTCGCTTATAGATGTGCGATGGGTGCCAGTAGTTATTGGCTCTGAACAAGGAGAGCCAATATGGAATTCCAGTTGCATTTGTTGCACTGATATACAAGCAAATACCATAAGAAAAGTTATGAATCTGTCGCTTCTCCTCTTAGCTAGGGGTTAAATAGCAGGACCGATCGGATTCTGTAGCATTGGTTCCTAACCAGTTTATCGTAGAAAGTAATTCCAAACAAATGCAGAAAATTCTTCTGCCCATTCAGTCATGTCTAATTCGAGACCTGATCGATGAAGCGTGTATCACGTATTATACTTAACTGGGTTTTGATCTGTAGAAAAGTCGAAAAGGTAGATGGAGATATGGTCTGTATATGTGGTGAGAAGGACATCATACGCATGTTCCGCCTGAGTCGAAATAAGTGTGAAGGGAGATGTCTTAGTTTTCTTTAGGGAAGAAATATATTTACTTCTATTCCGACGTAAGTAAGTAAGTAATATTAAGTCGCGTCACCATGTAACGACAAGGCTAAATGAAATGAATGAATGAATACTGTTCTCACAAAAACTTTTATCACATAAACAAATAATACATATAAGTATAAACAAGTAGCAGCGTAGCCCGGCTCGGGTGTAATGAAAGCTTTAAAACTAATCCATGGACCTGGAGCTCATATTTGAAATAATAAAATAATTGCGACAATTTACCAATCGCACCGTGTATACACGGCAGCATAGCACGGCGTTGCTCGGGGGTAATGAAAGATTTAAAACTAATCCATGGTCCTGGAGCTCAGACGCTTTGGACGTTGGGACGAAAGACCAAAAAGCAATAGTTGCTTCCAGTTAAAGCGAAACCGTAGAATGAAAGAAAAATGAATGGATGTAAGTCAAATTTAGATTTCCTGCTACCGATATCAAATAAGTTTTTTCGTCGTAAACTGAATTTTGAAGGCTAAATAAGTTCTCTGAGTAAATGGTATCATGGCTGAGACTAAGAACTACAATTATACCTACTTAGAGCCAAACCCGAAGCAAAAACTAAAATAAAAGAGCTGAAAAAATACAGACATGCAGGCAGATAAACAGACACACACACAAACATGTTGCCTTTTATATATATATATATATATATATATATATATATATATATATTAACGATTTTCTGCACTATTGTAAAAAGTGCAGTCTTGAAACTTCTGAATATCTATTCTTATGTATTTCTCTATGAGTGTATCAAATTTGATTAAAATCGGAACCCTCCTTCTATAACCCGATTTTTTCGATTATCGATTTTTGATATTTATCGGGGGTAAACCTAGCTAAGAACACTCGCAGACGCTTATAGTACAACTGTGTAAATTTTCAAGAAAATCGGTTCAGCCATTTAGGAGTCTATAGGTAACGGACATACACACACACACACACACATAAACACACACACAGAGAGAAAGTTTTATTTATAAATAAGTTTACAACGCAAAGTATCAGAAGGAAAAACAGGAAAAAAATTCTTAAATTGAAAACACATCTGTTAGGCCATTATCATGACTCTAGTCTTGAAGGAGCCTAATTCATGTGTCCCAAAAAGACATTGCAGACTTCATCAATGTACCCAAGGAACGGCAAGAGTTTTATGTTTCAGCGAACATAGATTCTGTCTAGGCCAAAGGCCTAGACAGAAGGGAACAACCGTCTTCCTCGCTTGTTGTTGGCTGAAAGTGTGTCGCTAGCGATTGGGTCACTATCAGGAGTGACATCACCAACAGTTGCCATGTGACCAGGTGACTTTATCTCGACCATAAAAGGTAAAAATCTTTTATATCCTTCATCAGAACCATCTGTTTAGTTTTCAGGATGGTCGAACAGAAAGAGATTTGGTTTCTATGTGAGTCAAATGATAGACAAAAATGGGTTGTAAAACTGAATTGTATATTTTCCGTTAATTTACTCCGCTGTAAGAATTTGTCGAAAATTTTAGGAAATATTAATTATTTTTATAAATATAAATATATAATTATTTTTAAAATTTTGGAGTGAATTAACAGAAATGATACATATTTTTGACTCACAAACAATTCCAAATTATTTTTATCTTGTTTTTAGGATTTCATGCTACTGTTAGGACTTAGATCTGCACCCGTGGTTATTTTTTACCCAAATCTTCAGCGCGAAGAAAAATTTTAGAAATTGAAATACGCCATTATTTTCTGTTTCCATTTTAAATTTTTCAATCATTTCACCCAAAACAAGGCATTCCACTGCCACTATTGTGCAGGGGGTTACATAGGGGAAAATGATGTGGTTAGTTATAAGAAATGTCGGAAGGAGGGTGATAGACGGGTAAGGATACTGAGGCTGAGGGTTGGGTCGATGGGAAGAGTGTTTGAGAGAATGGATGCGAGTTAGTCTGTTAAGAGATGTCTATTGACCTTACATTTAAACTCCTGGAGATTGTAGCTGTCGGAAGGCAAGTATGTGAAAGGGAATTCCACCGGTGGGAAGTGCGAGAGAAGAAGCTATTAGAGTAGAAATTGCGGTTACATTTTATCTGTTTCACTGTAAAAAAAGTGGGACCTAGTTGCTAATCTAGTATCTCGTGGAAATTCATATCTAGGGGGCACCAGTGATCTAAGTTCATCGGAGTAGAAGCCTTGAAAGTATTTATAGAAGAGGCACAGGGAAGACACGTCACGCTGATGAGTGAGTGACTGCAGCCGGTCTGCCGAGTCGGTATCGATCACATTACAGATTCTCCGTTGTACTTCGTCAAGGACCCCGAGGAGAAAAGCAGGTGAATCCGACCAGATGTGGCAGTAGTATTCAAAACACGGCCGGATGGTAGATTGATAGATGTGCAGGATGAACTCAGACAGGAAAAACTTCCGGGCCCTGCACAGAGAACCGACTTTCATAACAGCGGATTTAGCATTAGATTCAATATAGTCATTTCACTTGAGGTCCGCTGAGAGTGTGAGGCCAAGAAGCCGTAGTGTTTTACTCTCAGGGAGGTTAGCCTGTTCCATGCTAAGAGGAGGTGGGAGCGATTGTCTGTGATGGTTAATAGAATGCAGCTTCATTTTTTCCACACTGGTGCATTTATTCCTGTTCATCTAAACTTATTGGTAAATGGAACTTTGTGTGTGTGTGTGTGTGTGTCCCGGTTGCCTATAGACTCCGAAAAGGCTGAACCGATTTTCTTGAAAATTTACACAGTTGTACTATAAGCGTCTGCGAGTGTTCTTAGCTAGGTTTTGTGTCGAGGTACCTCCGATAAATATCGAAAATCGATAATCGAATAAATCGGGTCATAGAAGGAGTGGTCCGATTTTAATCAAATTTGATACACTCGGAGACAAAGACATAAGAAACGATATTCAGAAGTTTCAAGGTTGCAGTTCTCACAATAGTGCTGAAAATCGATACTATATATATATATATATATATATATATATATATATAAAAGGAAAAATGTTTGTGTGTGTGTCTGTTTATCTGCCTGTATGTCCTTTATACAAATCCACAATTTTCTATCCGATTCTCACCAAACTTCACACAAATATGTTTTAGGCTGACTCTGAGCTCCAGGACCATTTATTAGTTTTAAAGCTTTCATTACACCCCCGCAACGCCGGGCTATACTGCTAGTCGTATATATTTGACTTCACAGGTTTTCAAATAAGTTACAGCAGAATTGTTAGTCTTTGTATTATCATGGTCGTATATAAAATCTAGTCTCACTAATATCTTATGCAAATCCATTTAATACTAATCTTGTTTTGGCCCAGAAGATATGTCTGTATTTACTTAATATATTAATTCCCGATTGAGTATAAGTCAGCCTTTTAAAATATTCGACTGAATAAAAACCAAATCTATTTGACACTAAAAATATGCAGTTTAAGATTTCGGTTTTTTCTCATCAACATGAACAGAAATAATTTTTGTTAATTTTCTATGTACTGTGTGGCGTGTGAGTTCAGATCAGTCAGTTATGTGCCATACGTGATACATGCTTGGGCGATCATGTCTCGAAAGAGACATGACTGACTGAGCAGAAGATTATCCCGCAGTAGGTTGCCATTGCTTTCTGCGGTAGACTGGTTGCCGACCAAGGCTATAGAACCAAATCTGTCCTGCTATTTAACCCATAACTGGAAGAAAGAGACGGATTAATACCTTTCCCAAGGGTATTTGCGCGTAAGTGAATGAATACAATGGATTCAACTGGAATTCGAACTCGGCTCACCGGTTTCTCGTTCCGAGCCGATATCCACTGGACCACAACGCACGTGAGTTCAAGACAAAGCGATAACTGGCTCTCTAACATTATCTCTAATTTCTAGCTGTTAATAAATTTTGTCTTGTCATTTGTTTATGGTACTAACATCATCTTTCTGGAGAATCCATAGCAAAATCTACCGCTAAGAAGGTTGGGTCACTATGCCAATCCAGGATGTTTTTTTCCGCCTGAATCCATCCTGCATATATACAAGTCAACCATACGTCCGTGCATGGAGTACTGCTGACATTTATGGTCAGGCTCCCCTGCCGTTCTTCTCAGTGTTCTTGACATGCTCCAAAGGAGAGTCTGTAATGTGATAAGTACTGATCTGGCGGCTCGACTGCAGCCACTTCCCCATCGTCGAAATGTGGCCTCCCTTTGTCTGTTCTACATATAATTTCATGGCTTCTGCTCGGACGAACTTAAGTCACTGGTGCCTCCTCAAAAGGTGTTTACCCGTGCAACGAGACTGGCAACTGGGTCCCACCCATTCACAGTTAGGTTAGCCAAATGCAGACGACAATTCTACTCCTGCATCTTCTTCTCTCGCACTTCCCGCCTGTGGAACTCGCTCCCCTATTTTGACGGCTACAACCTCCAGAAATTTAAATGCAATGTCAATACTCATCTACTAACCACTGGACTCTAGCTCTCTCCCCACCCCCGTATAACCTTCCCTTTCTCTCCACCTATGTATCTGTCATCGCAACTGCTTTCTCAGCTTTCTATTGTTCCTTTCTAACTAGTTTGTACTCCTCACTCTTTTCTAATCAATCTTTTTACAGTTATGTAGCCCCCTGCACATCAGTGGCGTTTCCGCCTTGCTCGGGGTGAAATGATTTTAAAAAATCATATTCCTATTTGTTCATAACAATTTGTTCTACTGTGATACTTTTCAGTCAGTGAGTCAGTTAAGTGCCATACGTGATACACGCTTGACCGATCATGTCTCGAAAGAGACATGAGTGACTTGGGAAAAGATTTCCATTCTGCTTTTTAATCTATAGCTGAAGAGAGAAGAGACGGATTGTATTAATAAGTATTAATTAGTGAGGGATCAGTTTATTACTTCATAACAATAGAAAACTGATCCCCCACTTTTTGACCAGTATAAGCTTTACTTATGTTTCCAACTATCTTCATTCAGTCAGTTAACTGCCATACGTGATATATGCTTGGGAGATCATGTCTCGAAAGAAACACGAGTGACTTGGCTGAAGATTTTAAATCCTGCTTATTAAACTAGCTAAAGGAAGAAGAGACTGTTAGTTGTTTTGTTTTTAAGGTATATCAACCTCGGCAGGTCATTTGTTGCCAACTAAACTTTATTTATTGCCGGTAATACCTTTTTCTTTCAACAATTTATTGTTGTTTTTATATAAGATTTGTGTCTAGTCATACGTTTTTTTCATTTCGAGTATCAAGATTCATTGGGATTTGTTTTTAAGGGCAGGGTCCCCAAGTACTACCCTTGTTATTTAACCCATAACTGGTGGGAAGGGACGGATTAATACCTTTCCCAAGGGTACCAGTGCTTAAGAGAATGCAGGGTATTCAACTGAAATTCGAACTCGGCTCACCGATTTATCTTTCCGAGCCGATATCCACTGCAACACAACGCACATCCGTCACTAAACGCTTACAGCTCCTGGTTTTCACAAGCGGTCACCCATCTAAGTACTGACCTGGCTCAACTTCGGTGATCGAGCGAGAACCGGTGAATTTAACATGATAGACCGTAAACCCAGAAGAGACGACTTGTATTAATAAGTAGTAATTAGTATGGGATCAGTTTATTACCTTGTAACAATAGATAAGTAACCCCCCCCGCTTTTGCTCAGTAGAAGCTTTACTTATGTTTCCAACTATTATCTTCATTCAGTCAGTTAAGTGCCATACGTGAACCCCTTCCACATAAGATTTGCAGACCGAACCTCTTTTCTGAGATATGTAATCGTCATGTTTCCTCTTTTTCACATTTGTTAGAACTGTTTTCATTATCCCGAGTAATTGTTACGTGGAATAGTAGTGGTTATACTGATAATTTTTTGTTCAAATGTCTCTTGGTTATCGCTTGTGACTTTTGCTCGATGTTGCAAGAGATGAACGATCCGGTTCTGTACATTGTTTGTGTGGTGGGGAGTTTAAGTTGAGGGATTGTTCAGTGAATGTTGGCTTGCGATATACAGATATCTTGAACCCAGTCTCTGTTTGAGATATTAATACAGTACAATGGAAAAGTATTAGGACAAGAACTATTTTATCTTTTATGAGGCATGTTGATAGAAAATAAATAATTTAATTAAAGTGATTTTATTTTATTTACTCAAGAAATTCTTTTACAAGAAAAAATACTTGTTATAAAATAAATTTAATATTTACTATAATAGCCTTTTGTTTGAAATAATAAAATAAATGTGACAATTTAAAAATCGCAGCTAGTATATATATATATATATACATAGTATATATATATATATATATATATATATATATATATATATATATATATATGCAGTACTGTGCAAAAGTATTAGCACAAGAACTTTTTTATTTTTTATGAGACATATTGACAGAAAATAAATAATTTAATTAAAGTAATTATATTTTATTTACTCAACAAATGCATTAACAAAAAAATTCTTGTTGCAAAATATGTTTAATATTTACTATAATAGCCTTTTGCTTTGATCACTACATTCATTCTGTCAGGTATTGACATCACAAGCTTCTTCAGTGTATCTAATGGTATCTCCTGCCAAGCAGCTTTCATTTGCTCTCAAAGTGTATCTTGCAAAGAAACATTAAATTTTTCAATTTGAAAGTGGGGAATAAGAAAAACGTCAATCATATTCAAGGATAATAGAATAATTAGTAGTTTTAAAATAACTTGTTTATTAGAAAATAGGAAAAATTAAATATAACTTCTTTTTAATACATTTCTTTTACACCTAGTTTTAAATAATCAATATTTATTAGCAATTTACTTGGTTTTTCACCATGCATTTGAATTTCAGTGCGGTCTCTAGTAAAAACCAACTCTGTCTTAATGCTTTTGCACACTACCGGTAGTTTGGACAGGGTTGATTTTAAACTTTATTTGATGCCTCATAAAAGATAAAATAGTTCTTGTCCTAATACTTTTGCACAGTACTGTATATATACTAGGTGCGATTGGTAAATTGTCGCCATTATTTTGACGCCTCATAAAAGATAGAATAGTTCTTGTCCTAATACTTTTGCACAGTACTGTGCAAAAGCTCAGAGATAATTACCTGGTTACAGCAGTGATAAACAACCCAGATATTTATTTTTAAATTAAAATAAATTAAAAAATAAAATCAAAATAAACTGTAATAAAGCTATGATTCCAACTACTTTAGTGATAAATAAGATGAGAATCTTTCCTATCCTAGGATTGCATGCACACGAAAACTACACGGAGAATATTTTCACTGAATAAATTTTAAGGGGAAATATTTTTTTACTTGTAAATTTAGCTTTTGTGATATTTGCTGATTTGTCAGTTCACTAGCCTAAAAAGAATACACTGTTATGTACAGATCCTGATATTTTATTTGCTAAACATTGGACCATGAACTGCCACTATCATGTATACTGTATTTTAGAATTGTGATATATATACAGTAACCCATGTTTGATTCTTTTTTTTTCTTGTATGAGACTGTTTCTCACACAATTCTAAACATCTTACAATGCCAACAAATTGATGATGGTCAGTTGGTAATTGGTAGAAACATTGCAAGTTGTGTACAGTAACTATAAATAATTAAATTATATTCATAATTTCGAATAGAGCCTACAACGAACGACATTGCCCGAGTGAACGGAGGCGGCAGCTGCGCGTCCGACCACGGCGACGAGTGGTCGTCGGCTAGGCGGCTGACTCGCGTTTGATCACACCAGCGTGTGGCCACCGATCACATCGACACATAGCATACAATGAACGACTTTGCCCGAATGAACGGAGGCGGCAGCTGCGCGTCCGACAACGGCGACGAGTGGTCGTCGGCTAGGCGGCTGACTCGCGTTTGATCACACCAGCGTGTGGCCACCGATCACATCGACACATAGCATACAACGAACGACTTTGCTTGAGTGCACGGACTCGGCAGATGCGCTTCCGTCCACGGCGGCGAGTGTTTGTCTGCTAGACGTCTGACTCGCATCTGATCACGCCAGCGTGTGGCCAACGATTACATCGATACATAGCATACAACGAACGACATTGCCCGAGTGAACGGAGGCGGCAGCTGCGCGTCCGACAACGGCGACGAGTGGTCGTCGGCTAGGCATCTGACCCGCGTCTGATCACGCCATCGTGTTGTCACCTATCTCTTAGCGAACAACGAACTACTTGTCCGATTGCCACGTAGCCGGTTAATGGGCCAAGTGCGTGCAGAAGTCTCCTTCATACCAATGTATGGAATCAAGCTAATTCATGTAACAACCTTTGTTTTTTTGCTACACATTCTTTTTCTTTTTTGTATTTTTGTATGGGACTGTTTCTCACACAATCATAAACATCTTACAATGTCAACAAATGGATGATGACCAGCTGTTATCTGGTAGAAAGATTGTGTCGATATAAATATCTATAGCAAGCAAGATGTGTACAATAACTATAAAAAATTAAATTATATTCACAATTGGGAATTAAAATTGAAATACAAGACACTATTTTAAAGTAATTTTATTCGAATTATTATTGACAATTTTGTTGTTATTATTGTTAACCCAGCTGTTTCTGCCATTGTTCCCTCTGATGTATAATGTACTGTGTTACCTATAAAGTATTTTCATCGGAAGCATTCATTTAATCAACAGGTGATGCATTGTACAGCAGTGAATATTGGCTCGGAACGAAAAATCGGAAAGCCGTGTTCAAAATCCAGTTGAATTCGTTGTATTTCGTTCTATTCACTTAGGCGTAAATACCCTTGGGGAAGGTATTAATCCGTCACTTCCCCCAAGCTGTAGGGGATATAGCCGAACAGAGTTGGTTCTTGTTGTAGAGTGGCTGAAACCCCTGCAGCTCTCTTATTGGTGGAACTGCCGCAGAAAGTAATGGCAACCTACTACGGAAAAAAACTGCCCAGTCAGTTATGTCTCTTTCGAGACATGATCACCCAAGCGTGCATCACGTATGGCACTTAACTGACTGACGTGCAAAAAGTATATTGTACTTTACAATATGTAGTATATTACCTTGAACAGCTGATGTAATTGACAGGTATACCTTGTAGTAGGTGAAAGTCTGCAACGAACGAGGATGTGGTTGACGGATATATCCGGCCGAAGTTGATGTCAATAAAATGCAACGAAAAAAGAAAGAGCCGACAACCGGCTTGAATAACAATGAACGGCCGGGTGGAATTGACATATACATCCAACCGTAGATAAAATCAACAAATTTATAATCCGCAAAAGTAAAAATGCGTTGGTGAACAAAGATAACCATGTACGTCACGTAGGAGTTTTAAAACTATATAAAGTTTTGAATTTATAGCTGAAGATACAGAGACTGGCTAACGACTCCCGACAGCTCCTTCGTATTTGCAAACTCTCTACGGCTACTTCCCTGCTCCATTAAACATCACCGTCGAAGAATGAAAATGTAAGACTATAGATCCAGCGGCAGATCAAGCGGCAGTACATAACACAATACACACAAACTAAAATATCAGTTTTAATCACCCGGACATCGTGAACAAAGACCACCAAAACAGAATGGGATTTATTATTATTATGACAATCCTGGCGAATTGTAATTCATTTTTTAAAGATTTCCAGAAGCTATCAAAATACAAGGGTCTTGAAGTTGAAATCTTAAAAATATTGCACATGAAGACATGATTAATTTCAATTGTAGTTGACTCCTTCGGAATGATTGAAAAATGTTTCGATAGACTCATAATAGGAATTACAAACAGCCCATAGTTTGACAGAATACAATAATTTTAGTAAGTCCTACAGCTCACGTATAAAAAATAGTTTTATCTGTGGTAAAATTTGGGTGACATAAGGTTTCATTTTAAATATTAATTACAAAATGTCATGAAGGCATTTCTTTTTTGTGATCCGGAAGTTAATATATATACAAAAATAATAATAATAATAATGAAAATAACACTAATATGCCAATTAAATACACGCCTTGATTAAATCATGTCTCGAAAGAGACATAACTGACTGGGCAAAAGATTTTCCTGCAGTAGGTTGACATTACTTTCAACTAAGGCAAGAGAACCCAATACGTCCTGGTATTTAACTCATAGCTAGATAATGAGACGGATTAATACCTTTCCAAAGGGTATTTGTAATCCGTCGTATCTTAGTCGCTTTATTGCCTTTCTGTAGATGAAATGATTAAAACCTGAGTGGGCCCTCATTCAACAACAACAACAACAACAACAACAACAACAACAACAATAATAATAATAATAATAATAATAATAATAATAATAATAATAATAAATTCTTTTCTGACTATATGTGTCCATTAATAACATTTTCTTTCTTTCTTTCTCTAGCTCTCTCTCTCTCTCTCCCACACACACGGATGATAATTTCTTCAAAAATTTTTTCTTAAAACCTTGAATCTTTGCAACCAAAATATAAGGAGATTAACCATGTTATAAAAATTATAAAATATAATCCCAGCTTGCATTTATGTTTTTTCTTCTTCCGATAGACCTGCTGATTTCCGCCAAAAATATAAAATCCCTTCGAAGTCAAATAGCATTATCATTATTTATTTTTTCAAGTAGTAATGTTATTCTGAAATAATTTAGCGGAGATCATTGATTGTCTCAACAGAACTCACTGCTGTGCGCGGAAGCATGGCAGATTTCAAAGTAAATTTCTTCCTGAAGTTACGCTTTTGTTCCAAAAGTTTAATTGATGTTTCTGCTGGACAAGTAAAAATAAATGATTGTAAGAGTTTATTTCCTTTAAGGGTTACTTTTTTTTTGTGCCACTAAAACCTTATATCTTCGATTTCGTTTTTGTTTTTTAATTGGGCGTCTTTCACTTTGTGGTCTTTGTACTAGTCACTCTTTCTTTCACCCACATTGGTTGTTTTTTTCTTGTTTTATTCTAATTTAGGCTGATTGATTGATTGATTTCTTTATTTCTGTGGGATCTGTTTCTGTAATTCTTTCTTTCTCCCACGTTAGTTCCCTTTCTTATTGGTAAACCATTTCATTCTCTTTCTTTCTTTCTTTTTTCACTCTTGCTTTTGTCACTTCTTCTTTTTTTTTCTTTGTAATCTATTACAGTCACCCTTTCTTTCTTTCTTAAATTGATTTCATGTTTACTTTTTTCTTATTTGGGATGATTTATAAGACATCCATTTACCTGATTTGCTTTTTTTATTATTAATTTTTTATTCTTTCTTTCATTCTTTGTTTTCTTTGTTTTTAACTTATTGTTTTCTTTTCTTTGTTATCTAATTTAACATGGTTTCTTTCTTTCTTTCTTTCTTTCTTTCTTTCTTTCTTTCTTTCTTTCTTGTTGCTTTGTCCCAAACGCTAGGTCCCAGTCTTTTTGTAACTGTCTATCTTTTGCTATTTTTTATTCTTTCTTTCTTTCTTTCTTTCTTTCTTTCTTTCTTAATAATTTGTCTCAAACACTCTTTCATTTATCATCATTGCTTTCCTTCCTATATTTTTTCTTATTAAGCCTAATTTGTTAGGTATTTGTTTCTTTCTTTTTTCTATTCTTTCCTTCTTTCTTTCTTTCTTTAATCCTTTCTTTCTTTCTTTCTTTCTTTCTTTCTTAATAATTTGTCTCAAACACTCTTTCATTTATCATCATTGCTTTCCTTCCTATATTTTTTCTTATTAAGCCTAATTTGTTAGACATTTGTTTCTTTCTTTTATCTATTCTTTCTTTCTTTCTTTCTTTCTTTCTTTCTTTAATCCTTTCTTTCTTTAATCATTTTTTTTGTTTTTTCTTTCTTGCTTTCTTTCTTTCTTTCTTTCTTTCTTTCTTTCTTTCTTAATAATTTGTCTCAAACACTCTTTCATTCGCCATCATTGCTTTCTTTCTACATTTATTCCTATTAAGACTAATTTGTTAGACATTTGTTTGTTTGTTTGTTTGTTTCTTTCTTTCTTTGTGATCTGCCACACACTACTCTCACTCATATTGGTTTCTTTTCTTGTTTTATTGTAATTGAGGTTGATTAATTTCTTTATTTTTCTTTTATCTTTTTTCTTATTTTCTTTTTGTCATTCTTTTTGTTTTTTGGTCCTTGGTATGACAGCAAGGCCTCTGACTGGGAAATTGTGAAGAGCATAGAACTACCTCTTAATTGCTATTGTTCCCAGGTCCACCCTGACTCGGAGTGGTAGCAACTTTTAGGGTCCCAGCTATGGGTAAATAGTTTACCCCTAAACCGAGGTCAAAATGCTATGAAAATATTTACCAACAAAACTTTTTTTCAATTAAATATATTACCACCAAATCAATTCTGAATGAAAAATATGACGAACAAAACGTTTTTGAATGAAACATGTTATCAACAAAACGGTTCAGAGGGGAAAATGTTATCAACAAAACGGTTCAGAGGGGAAAATGTTACCAACAAAACGGTTCAGAGGGGAAAATGTTATCAACAAAACGGTTCAGAGGGGAAAATGTTACCAACAAAACGGTTCAGAGGGGAAAATGTTATCAACAAAACGGTTCAGAGGGGAAAATGTTACCAACAAAAATACGTTTTTGAAAGAAAAAATTTACTAATAAAAATGTTTTCGAAAATATTACCAACAATACATCTGATATTCAACGAAGCCCATCTTACAAAGAAATTCTATTCTATTCATACAAATCTATAGTAAAATTTTTGTCAGCATTAAATGACCCATTGAGATGTGCGTTGTGGTGCAGTGGATATCGATTTAAAACGACAAATCGGGGTGCCGAGTTCGAATTCCAGTTGAATTCCTTGCCTTCACTTATGCACAAAACCCCTTGGAAAATCTATTAATCTGACTGTTCCTTCAGTTATGGGTTAAATAATAGGACAGATTGGGTTCTATAGCCTTGACTGGTAACCAAAAACAATGGTCACCTACTGCGGAATAATCTGCTGCCCAGTCAGTCATGTCTCTTTCAAGACATGATCGCCCAAGCGTGTATCACGTATGGCACTTAACTAACTAATCTGTTTCAGCAACACTTTTTTTCTTCCACATTGGTTTCTTTGCTATTTTTATTCTAATTTAGACTGATTTTTGCCCATGAATATCTTTATTTTTCATACTTTTTATTCTTTCTTACTTTGTAATGAGATTGAGTTTTCGTCACGACTTCTATTAATATGAAAATATTGGTGTAATTCCAAAATTATTCGCGCTTTCGCCATAACATATATTTACGGTTTGTCGCCCTACCTTCTGCTCTTCCTCTATGTACCCTGTCATTTCAGAACGAAGGCGATCATGGCCTTTCACAGCTTCCTATCCCTGGTGGCTCTTTGCGCACTTTATCTTGTTAACCTACCCAAACCCCGTTCTGACATCTACTCAAGCTCATCAACTATGTCATATGCTGCTTTACCTGTCTCTCTTTCCTTCTATTTGACCTGTTATTATCAGGTTCTCCAAGCCCTCCTTCCTCATTCCATGTCCCAAGAACTTTAGCTGTCTCTTCCTGATGCTCAGTGTCAATTTCCTTTTCGTTTCCATCCTTTCCAAAACATCATCATTGCTCACATACTCGGTAAATGATATCCGCAGTATCCTTCTGTAGAACCACATTTCAGCTACTTTAGGTTTTTTTTTCGTCTTTGATGAGATTGCCCAGTATTCATTGATATACTGAAAAACAGACATCACTTCTTCTTCTTCTTCTTCTTCTTCTTCTTCTTCTTCTTCTTCTTCTATGCGCCTTGTCCTTTCAGGACGTAGGCGATCATGGTTTTCCACATCACCCTATCCCTGGTGGCTCTTAGCACGCTTTCTCCGATTGCACCACGCAACCCCAGTTCTGTCATCCATCTAATCAGGTCCTTCAAATATGTTATCCATTGCTTTCCCCTGTCTCTTTTTCCCTCTATCTGGCCTGTCAGTATCAGGTTCTCGAAGCCCTCCTTCCTCATTGCATGTCCCAGGAACTTCAGTTGTCTCTTCCTGATGCTCACTATTAGCTTTTTTAGTGGCCATTCTTTCCAACATGTCATCGTTGCTCACATGTTCGGTCCATGATATCCGCAGTATCCTTCTGTAGAATCACATTTCCGCTGTTTCAAGTTTTTCCTTTGATATTGTCCAACATTCACTGCCGTATTAAAGAACTGAGATCACATAGCATTTTAGCACTCTCTTCTCTGTTTTAGTGGAATTTTCCAGTGTTTTAGTACTTTACTCAGCTCGTGGAACGCGCCCTTCTCCATGCCAATTCGCCTTCTGATCTCTGTGTCGCACTTTCCATCTCCTGTTAGAACACTTCCTAGGTATTGAAATTTTTATACATGCTTGATTCTAGTATCCCCTTCCTGTATTAGGACTTTTAGTTTGCTCTTTTTGCTGTTGACCATGCATTCAGTTTTCTTGCAGTTTATTTGAAGTTCTTTTCTTATAACTCTCTTCAGTTACTTCTGTAAGAGGTTTTGTAGTTTCCTTTCCGTGTCTGTATCATCTGCGTATCTTATGTTGTTCAAATTGTGGCCTCTCTTCTTTGCTTCTAGCCAAATTTTCTTGTCTTTTAATATTTTGCTCAGCTTCTGAAATACGTCCATTTCCATGGCAAAACGCATTCGGTTCTCAGTGTCGCACTTTCCATCTTCTGTTAGAACACTTCTCTAGGACTTAGATTTTTGTAACTGCTTGATTTTAGTATCCCCAAACTGTAATTGGTATTTTAGGCTCCTCCGTTTACTGATGACGATACATTCGGTTTTCTTGTAGTTTGTTTGTAGTCATTCCTTTCATTTAATTCTTTTAGATCTTGTAGTTTTTTATCAGCACTGTATCATCTGCGTATCTTATGTTGTTTATATTGTGACCGCAAATGAAGAATCCTGTCATAACTTCTAGGGTTCTCAGAAGAGAATTGCCGTACCAGTTGAATAGATTCGGTAAAAAGACACATCCTTATCTTACGCCCCTTTCACTCTTTTTGGTTGGCTGCCAGTAGAGTCTCTTGATTACTCTAAAACTTTCCCGAATAGGTCGAGGTTGCTGAGCATTTCTATCAATTCTTTGTGGCCTATATTGACGAACACCTTGGCATAGTCTACCAAACATAGGTAAACGTGCTTTTCATTTATATCAAACATTCTGAGAGCATCCTAATCATAAATATTGCATTCCTTGTTCCAGTGTCAACGACGAAACCACTCTGTCCTTGTCCTATTGTAATATAACAATCTGGCCCCACCCGAGGAAGGTTGATGCAATCAATGGTGTTTCCCGTCGGTGAAGAGGTCGGCGAACGACAAGACAGGTGTTTGAGAAATACATCCTGTCGGGGCCTGGAGCGGATGTCGTTTGACCTTATTTTCGACAGCGGCGGAAATGACTACGGAGGCAAACAGAACAGGTGTCTCTTGGAATTACGTGGGCGTTGCGTGGGCGAGGCAAAACCGGAAGGAAAGTCCCGGTTCTAGAAGACTATAAAAAGACCTCGACACACGGATTCGCCAGCAGAGAACGGCCAGTGGAAGCAGAGGGACACCACAGGCAAGACTACACTCCCGTGAACCCATTCTATGTGCGCTCTCACACTTCTGTTCTCTATTCCACACGGTTCGTCGTCATTAATAAAAATATAACCTTATATTTTTATATATGCGTGTTTGTTATTTTGTCGTCGTACGGCGATATATAACACTATTTCCGGCCTGATTCTGCTTAACGCTCTATTCATCAATATTCGGAAAATGAATTTCATTATGTGGCTCATCACACTGATTGTTCGGTGGAGTTCGCATTTGATTGCACCTGGTTTCTCATGCAGAGCTACGAAAATTGATCTGCTTGTGTCATCTGGTATTACACCACTGTTTTAGATTTCATTTATTATTTCCGTAATTTTCTCGATGCCGAAAGAAATCTAAGGCTGTAAATATATCTATTTCAATGCCATCCGGTCAATCTGATTTGTTTTTATTCCTTTTGATTAATGCAACTTTCACTTCGGATTTTAGTATTTACGGTCCGTCAGCATCTTTGTTTTCTATTGGTTGCTCTCTGTTGTCGTGGAAGAGATTCCTTCGCTCGAGCATTTCCTCTTTCTCTAATATGATGTTTCCATCCTTGGATTTTACACATCCTTTTGAAGAGCATGATCTTTGTCTTGTCAGTTCCCTTATTTCATAATGCATTTTTTTCTTTACTAGTCTTGCTCAATCTCTCCACTTCGGCACATTTGTTGTTAGGCAGGTGTGCTTACAATTAATAATATTGTGGCCACTTGACTGAAACTATATAACTAGCACAATCAGACGCAAACTTCGATCACGTGACCACAATAATACCAACTATAAGCACGACTGAGCAGCAGTCAGTCTAAAAAAGACTGAAGATATGTTATAGCCAAAGAGGAGATAATTTTGTTTACATAACTGTTATGGGACCTACCTTTTTGTACCATAATGAACTCTTCTGATTATTATATATACTGGGAGAATATAACTCTCAAGATCTGAAGATTGAATAAGGAGCTGAGTTGGTTGAGTCTTCCCGATCTACCCTTGGTAGTCAGCCTGACGTGTAACACTCTTGTATCTGTTTTTCGTTAATATATATCTGTTTCACTAATACACAAGTTCTACATTTTTGTAGTATAATGAACTCTTTCGATGTTTATAAATACCGGAAGGCTATGTCTCAAGTCGGATGATTTACGGAGAAGTTGAGTTGGTTGAGTCTACCCGGTCTACACTTGGCAGACAGCCTGACGGGTAATGCTTTTACTTGTCTTTCGTTAATATACATACCTGTTTCACTAATACCCCAGTTCTACTCTTTTGTACCATAATGAACTCTTCTTATGATTATAAATACCGGGAGACTATGTTTTTTGTTGTTACTCAACTGCCAACCCACACATAAAATCAGAGGGGTTGCAGTCTGTATAGAACTCTTGTAATTAGTTACCATAATGAACTCTTCTGATGATTATAAATATCGGGAGACCATGTCTTTATTCGGTCGTTTGAATGAGGAGTTGAGTTGGTTGAGTCTACACTGTTCAACATTTGTTAGTCAGCCTGACGTGTAACCCTCTTGTGTTTGTTTTTCGTTAATATATATGTTTCACTAATACCCGAGTTGTGTTTTGTTCCGGACTTATTCTGATTCCACAACAGTAACTGTCTTCACTCTTGTGTTCATATATTTCTCTTGCCCTTTGTCTTTTTTCCCCTGGTTTGATCGTCTTTGTCTTCACTCTTTTTTGTTTAAAACTTTAACACTCTTATGTAGACCCTTGCTTGGGGTAAAATGATTAAAAAAAAAGGTTCGCTCCTTCCTGGTCATTTGAACATGAGTATAGGTTTATCCGGCATCTCCTGTTTAGGATTACGTTTCCTGTTCCTTCTGCTGTCTTCTTCAACTCTATTGTTCAAGGGCCGACACGTAATACAAATGGCAATAAGGATGAGGACAATAGTCCGAAAAATGAGAATAGTATAATTTTGTATTGTTTATCAAAAATAATTAAAGGTTTCGGTTCGAAAATTATTAGCACCTGAAGAAGGCTGAAGCGTACACAGGCCGAAACGTCGTACAAATTGCAATAAGGATGAGGACAATAGTCCGAAAAATGAGAATAGTGTAATTTTGTATTGTTTATCAAATATTAATAAAGGGTTCGGTTCGAAAATTATTAGCACCTGAAGAAGGCTGAAGCGTACACAGGCCGAAACGTCGTACAAATTGCAATAAGGATGAGGACAATAGTCCGAAAAATGAGAATAGTGTAATTTTGTATTGTTTATCAAAAATTAATAAAGGTTTCGGTTCGAAAATTCTTAGGTGGAGCGTAGAAGAGCAGAAACGTCATACAAATGGCAATAAGAATGAGGACAGCAGTCAGAAAAATGTAAATAGTGTAATTTCGAATAGTTTAATAAAAAATAGGTGAAGTTAGAGGGAAACATTGACATTTTCTACTTTTGCTCAGTTTCTGTTTATCATATTTTTTATGTTTTTTTTTAATTTCCGAAATGTTTTATGTAATCACTAAATTTCCAAAAGTACATACTTATTTTCTTTTATTTTCCCTCCGAATTCTAACAAATATTGGTACATTAATTTTAAATGATTCTGTTTTGTGCTTTTACAAAAATTTGCAAAAGTCAATAAAAGATTTATTAGAACAGGCTGATATCATTTACACAAACATGTTTTAAAAGAATTATTGCTACCGATTTAAACCTCATATGAATAAATGTCAACTTTTATGCAGGGTACGATGGATAAATTACCGTTTAAGTTACGAAAAAAAAAACAATACTAAAGTGTAAATTTATTTGAAAAATTCACCATTGGTTTCAACCACAGCCTCCAGACGATTTCGGAATTTCCTGAAACTCTTCTGGGTAGTCTCTATGTTTATGGGGGTGAATGCTGCCATAATTCTTGTTTTCGGTTCACTTGTTATGGAACTTACCCTGTTGTACCATAATGGACTTCTCTGATGATTATAAATACCGGGAGACTATGTCTTTATTCGGTCGATTGAATGAGTTGGTTGAGTCTCCCCGGTCTACACTTGGCAGACAGCCTGACTCGTAACACTCTTGTTTTTTTTTTCGTTGATATATATATCTGTTTCACTAATACCCGAGTTGTGTTTTTCCGGACCTATTCTGGGTTCACAATAATAACCTTGTAAAATCAGATATATTTGCTTGAAATGGATGATGCGTTTGTAATTGTGGATGAGTAAAATAAGAAAAAAATATTTCCTAGAAATTTTTCTACCTCATGTCAGACTGAAAAGGGGCAATAAATCACTCCCGTGGTGGTTAGCATCAGCCAAGCTAACGAAAACCTGGCATAATAATAGAAGATTTTATTGAATTAATCTCTAGTTCTGCTTGTATTTGGTTGTCCTAAAAGTTCGTAAACACTTACAAAATGGGTCTATCTGGTCCAGCACAATCGAGACAAGCGATATGTTCAGAAAGCGCAAGAGACGCCGTCGGTTCCAAAACAAGATCCATTCGGCAAGAAAGTCATGTTGTGCGTTTGGTGGAACTTTGTTAGGAATCGTGCATTTTGAGTTAGTTACGAATGGTCGTGCCATCGGTGACGAACTTTACTGTCAGCAACTTGAGCAGGTCTGCGAAACGTTGAAGCAAAAGTACCCGGCTCTGATCAACCGAAAGTGCCCTTTGATGCAGCAGGGCAATGCCAACCACATACCACCAGGAAGACCAAAGACAAGTTTGAAGAGCTGGACGGCGTTGAGGTTCTGCTACATCGAGCCTACAGTCTTGACTGTGCCCCATCAGGTTAGGGCTTTTTTCGCTCAATGTAACACTTTCTGAAGGGCCGCCGATTCGACTCGTTTGATGAAGTCGAGGAAGCGTGTTAAGAATTCTTTGATTCGAAGCCGGCTGAATGGTACTTTGACCAAATCCGAAAGCTTGCAGATCGATGGCAGAATGTCTTGGAAAATGATGGTCTTTATTTTGAGCAATAATTTTTGTTGTTTTTGCGAGTAAATTTTTTGCAAGTGTTTTCTGGTAACCTTAGATTACTTGGCGAGTAAAATTTCAATTTTTTGCAAGTGTTTACGAACGTTTGGGACAACTTAATATCTAAATTAGATTGTTGAGCTCAATAATGTTTCTGGCCGAAATCTCTCCTACATATTTGTAAATCTACCGTAATTTGAATATTGTTGCCTCATATGTTCTGATGTTCCTGCTATAATTTTGAAATTTTTGATAAAATCTAAAAACGTATCTGCAATTTTATCGGTCTTAGAATCTAGAATTCGGTTGTTTTCCAACCGCTATACAATAGATTCCTGTGCTTTTCTAAAATACATTCATGGTAATTGATCGAATTTACTTTTCTCTTTGGTAAATAGACTTTATGATTTTAAGCCTAGTGCTAAATTTCTGGCAAGGTATTATGATTTTACATTTGAACTGGTTAGGTGAAGCTCTTTTCCGGCCACTTCTCTCCCAGTCAAGCTTGAACATGAAAAATTTTAATGCAGTGTCAATCGTTATCTTCAGTTTTCATAATTCTTGTTCTATTATTTCCTATCTTTGCGGTGTAGTAGCTAACGGCTCGGAACGTGAAACTAGAGAACCGAGTTCGCATTTCAGTTTAATTTTTTGCATTCTCTTACACACAAATACCTTTGGGAAAGGTATTAATCTGTCATTTCTTCCTCCAGCTATGGGTTAAATTGCAAGACATATTTGGTTTTGCAGTCTTGGTTATAATCGCGACCTACTGTGGAAAATCTTCTGTCTGGTCAGTCATGTCTGTTTCGAGACATGATTACCCCAGCTTGTATCACATATGGCATTTAACTGATTGATTTCTAGTAGTATTTTTCTGATGCTCATTAAGCCCCTTGGATCTTATTAGATTTATTTCCTTGGTTGGGGTGAAACAAAAACATTATTTAGCTACTATGGTTTTAGATGCAGTTAGTCGAGAAAAAGATGAATTGAAGTTGACAAGCCACTTCTTGCCCCAGTTCACCACAGAATGTAGATCCCGTTCAAGGTCAGCAGCGAGATTATGTCTGTCCGTCACGACAGGTTTCTTACTGGTGCGGGAGTATATTGTAGTGTCATCTGCGCAGATGCCTACTTGGGACTTGATCTCATCTGGGGGTCGTTGATGAAAATTACTTGAAAGAATAAAGATTGTAGTGACAGGGGAAGGGTTTTCTTGGTAGTCGGTTCCACAAAGCAACTTTTTGTGAGGAGAAACTGGTCGAGTGCAACGTGTGTTTTACTAATAGAGTACTGGAAAAAGGAATATTAGACAACACTTCCCAATATACGACAGCAGTACTCCATTTCCGGCCCTGGTCTCACTTAGAAGTTAGAGGATAGTGAGAATCAGGTTTTGATTGAAACGATACAAAGAACCAAAGCGATGGAACGTATGTACGAGTTTAACTTGCGGTCGAGGCTGATTTTAAGTGACTGTAAAACCTCCTACAGAAGATAGCTGAAGAGAGTGACAAGAAAGGACTACAAATGAACTGCAAGAAAACCGAATGCATGGTCATCAGCAATAAGGGCAACCCAAAATTTCAAATACAGGTGAGGGTCTCTAAAATCAAGCACGTACAGAAATTTAAATACCTGGGAAGTGTTCTAACAGAAGACGGAAAGTGCGACACTGAGATCCGAAGGCAAATTGGCATGGCGAAAGAAGCATTCCAGAAGTTAAGTAAAGTATTAAGAAACAGGGCAATTTCACTAGAAACAAAAAAGAGAGTACTGGATTGCTATGTGATGTCGGTTCTTCAATATGGCAGTGAATACTGGACAATATCATCAAAGATGAAGGAAAGACTTGAAGCAACTGAAATGTGGTTCTACAGAAGAATACTGGATATAAAGTGGGAGATCAATTCCATATTACAATCAATATATAAATTGACCCCTCACTTTGTGGTCAGAGCAGTTTCTCTACATTTATATTCCTGAGATCCAAAAGCACAAGGAGGCATTCCAGAAGTTGAGTAAAGTATTAAAAAACAGAGCAATTTCGCTAGAAACAAAGAAGAGAGTACTGGATTGCTATGTGATGTCGATTATTCAATATGACAGTGAATATTGGACAATATCTTCGAAGATGAAGGAAACACTTGAAGTAGCTGAAATGTGGTACTACAGAGGGATGCTGGGGATATCATGGACCGAGTATGTGAGCAATGACGAGATTTAGGAAAAGATAGAAACGAAAACAAAACTGATAGTGAGCATCAGGAAGAGACAACAAAAGTTCCTGGGACATGCAGTGAGGAAGAAGGGCTTGAAGAACCTGATATTAAGAGGCCCAGTCGAGGGAAAAAGAGACAGGAGAAAACAGCGGATAACATATTTGAAGGACCTGATCAGGTGGATGATGGATTGAGGGTTGCATGGTGCACCAGGAG
>JBBBDQ010000450.1:527500-557500 GCA_037127315.1 Ascarosepion bandense
TACTTATGTTAGTTTCGACGTTGCGACTGAAGAGTGGGTTAAACCAAATTTTATTCCCATGAATATCCAGTGAATTTAAATTAAAATCTATTAAATTGTCAATTTGAAATATGCACCTGATTATTGGAAAACACATGAAACTCCGAGTCGTGCCATATATATATAGATTTCGTTGATGCATGTTTCATTAAATAATATGGACAAGTTTTGTCTGATTATTCTATGTAAATTCTTTTCATACTGTCTGATAAGCTTAATAGCATTATAATTAAATGAAGAAAGAAAATCACAATATTGATACATAATTTTTTATAATCCAATCTAAGCTTTTGTCTTGCATAAGCCATTTTCAAAGATGCCAAATGCATTACAGTATATTAAACAATTCATGGACAAACAATAACGACAGTCTGTTTTTGTATACATGGAAGATTTCCAAACAACCACAAAGAGGTACACACAAAATGTTGGAAGCGAAAATCTAACTACAGCTCATGACGTCACACATGACCACACGAGAGTGAAAACAGGAAATATTAAGTATGGGAAGCCATTGGAATAAACCAGTGGCTTCTCTTATTAATTGGGGGCATTTGAGAATATTTGTGGAGATTTGATAGGTTTTTTTTTTTGTTCAGGTTAGGCTTCAAATTTTTGTGTATATAGCTTCAAGTAATTTTAGTTTTTGTTTATTGTTTTCATATATATTATATATGAATATAATACAGCTATTTTCATACATTGGACATTGTTTTATTAACACCTGAATAATAATGCTATACATATGTACAACATCCTCATATAAATATTCATTAATTTACGTCAATATATATATATATATATATATATATTCAAATTGTGTGTATTTAGGCAGCATTTTTTCATTTATGCATGTTTCATTAAATAATATAGATAAGTTTTGTCGATTATTTTATGTGAATTCTTTTCATATCGTCTGATAAGGTTATTAGCATTATCGTTGAAACTGGAAAGAAAACCACAATATTGATACATGTTTTTAATGTTTTTATTTAATCATTTCTGAGCTTTAGGATTACATCAGTCATTATCAAAGATGAAAATAGTGTTGGTTGTAACGTGCAGTTCGCGGACGTGCGATAGTAGTAGCCGTCTTTCTCTCGCTCTCTCTCTCTCTCTCTCTCTATATATATATATATATATATATATATATATATATATATATATATACGTGTGCGTGTGTGAGTGTGGTTTTAGTTTCAGTAAAAAAAATTGTGAACTTAACCGGACAGACTTATGCCGATTTTGAAGTTTCGTGATGACACGCCGTCATGATGCCCCTCACTAAACGGAGATTGGCAGTAAATTTAGAGTATTGCCTATCCACCAAAATGCAGATTATGACACGATCATGATGAAGGAAAAATATTTCTAAAAAGGTACAAGCCTTCTCTTCAAGAAAATAACATGAAAAAAAAAGTCAAAGACACACAGAGATACTATAAATTCAAACGCGATTAAAAAATAATTAGCGAACCGTTAAAAAATTAGTATTTCAAAAACAACAAAAACAAGTTGATGACCCGTTAAGCAGAACTGAATCAAAATCACTAAAAAATATTTTGGAATATAAAGACAAAATCCCATTTTGCATGTCTGTAAATTAAAAAAAATTATGGCCAACAAAATGTGACGAAGTGACTTAACGTGCTAGTGTGAAAAAAAAAAAAAATCAGGCACGCATATGAACTTTCTGACCTGCTCGACACTTATCTATATACACACGATACTTTGGCCATCTGCAAAAACAGACGGATTTCATGTTTTTATGTAAAATCACAGGTTTATTCGCCTGAAGAGAGTCAAGCAAGTAATATTAATAAGAAGAACAACAATAAGTTTACACTTTATGGAAAACTTTTATGGCTTCTTGCACTTTTTTTCTTCTTTACTAAATTCTCTCGTTGGAACAACCCCTATTTCTGTTTTATATACACTATTTTTGCAACAGTATTAAGACAAGAACAATTTTATCTTTTATGCGTTTTATAAAGCTTAAAATCACCTCGGAAGAAATTCTACAAAAGTGTAGAAAAACATTTTCATGGTGAGGGTGCCAGCAGTACTTTTTCGTCGTAAAAGATTACCTGCACAGCTTTTTTTTGTAAATTAAATTCCTAATGTTTTCATCGCCCGGTTCACACTCCACCCACGTCTATTGAACAGGTTAAGAGGCTCATCCCTTGTTCCCTGTTTAGGATATGGTTTTCGGCTTTCTCTTTTCCAATCTTCTCACTTTGTTTTTTTTCAAATGGAGTAGATAGATCTATCTATCGCCGGTTCACACTCCACCCACGTCTATTGAACAAGTTAAGAGGCTCATTCCTTGTTCCCTGTTTAGGATGTGGTTTCCGGCTTTTTTTTTCAATCTTTTCACTATTACGTACACCCCTGCACATCAGTGGCGTTACCGCCTTGTTGCTCGGGGTGATACAATTAAAAAAAAAAATATATATATATATGGCACAATAACAGATGCTACCATCGGGATCAGTCGGGACAACAATTAAGAAGCAGTTTTAAACCTTCAGCTGAAGGATGATGGGTATCGAAAGAGATAAGTTCATTTAATGTCATTTTTTATTTGTCAATACTCCTGAGATGAGTTAGTACTTACATTATTTAGGCTATTCAGACTCTTGTGCTCATCTTTATTGCCATGTTACGACATTTCGGCCGTTCTACGCTTCAGCCTTCCTCAGGTGCTGCGGATTTTGAACCGAACCCTTTATTTCGAACTCTGGTGTATATCATTCTCATTCAACGTGCGATGCCACTTCCGGATGTAATGTAGTTATCTCCCTTTAACTCATCTCTCCAAGTTATTTGTTCACCAATGCTGAACTCACAACTCTTTGAGTGAAAGCACTGGATTTAACCAACGCTTATATCTCCTCGGCCATGTGTCCTAGAGACACCTGAAGAAAACCGGAGCCTACAACGGCCGAAATATTTCTACCCAGCCTGAGAACGGTCAATACCTTTTCCCTTATACAATGGAACCTCTACTTATGATATTAAATTCGTTCTGGAAGTCGTTTCGTAACGTGAAAATTTCGTAAATAGAGACGCTTTTTGCCCTAAAAATCCCCTAATCTGATGCGAAGCATCCACCTCGCACCCCTCAAAATCCCGTGGGGCAACAGCATCGGGCCACAGCTTTCGCCAAGCCACATTAAGGGTACGCCTGTTCACCTCCTGCCAAACCATGTCGATTATGTTGAGGCAAACAACAATATCGAAGTGCTGCTTCCAAAACTGACGAAGGGTAAGCTGAGTGTTTTCAGTGATATCCAAACACCTCTTGAACATATGTTTCGTGTAGAGTTTCTTGAAGTTCGAAATGACTTGTTGGTCCATGGGCTGAAGGATAGAGGTGGTGTTAGGTGGGAGGTACAGCACCTTAATAGACGATAACGCCTCCAGGATATTATCTTTGAGGTTGGGCGGGTGGGCAGGGGCATTATCGAGAATGAGGAGGCACTTGAGGAGGCAATGAGGTGGACTCTGGGAGGTGCGAGTAGGAGAGTGTATTTCGAAAGTTTCGCTTTTCGTATCCTGAAATTTCTTTCGTAACAAGAGGCAATATTTTTCCGAAGAGGAGTTTCGTAACCTGAAAATTTTGTATGTGTAACCTTTCGTACGTAGAGGTTCCACTGTATTAATGTTTTGTTTTTCTTACATTGTAACTTTCAGAAAACAAAACAGCAGGTGCTCACTGCGAAACGCGTCGATTATAATTTTGTTTTCCTCATTTTCACGCACAGACACACACTGTGAATGGATGGGACCCAGTTGCCAGTCCGGTTGCACGAGTAAACTTATGTGGCAGGGGCACAAGTGACTTAAGTTAAGTTAAAAGTAGGAATGTGTTCCTAATTTTATTAAAAGTATCTGAGCGTTCCCCACCACTAAACATGATAATATCCGCACTTCTATCCAATTTTTGTCAGGACATCTCCGCGTGGTGTAATGGTTAGCAAGCTTGTCTTGCTTGAAACTGTTATGTCGTGAGTAGGAATAAATAACTCAACAACAGGAATAGGTTAACTGTTGTATTCCGTGAAAATAGTATTTACAAAGGTTATTAGTATCCAATACAAGAATAAATGTTAATCGTCTCAACCGTCGTAAGACGTAGTATGAGCAATGGATACTTGTATATCTCACGTTTAGAATATAGCGTGAGATTTATCTCCCGTTTTGATTATAATATGAGGTTTATCTCCCGTTGTGAAATTAGCGTGAGCTCGACCTCCCGTTTCGACTCTAGCGTGAGATCTACCACTGCGAACTATTCTATAATATCCTATGTGTATACATATCTAATTAAACCTTATAATTATATTTAAATATCTATATATTATTTTTATTTGTATTAAATGTAGAGATTTAAAAATAAGCACGCTATCAAATACAATCTTGTCAACTTCAATTCATCTAAGACCAAGCTGTTGTCTGTCAACCATTACAGGCAACCTCTCCTGCCTCCCATAAGCATGGACCAAGCGATTCTCCCGGAGAGTAATACACTACGCCTCCTCGGACTTACCCTGTCCTCAGACCTCAAATAGAACCACTATATTGAATCCATAGCAAAATCTACTGCTAAGAAAGTTGGGTCACTATGTCGATCCAGGATGTTTTTTCAACCTGAATCCATCCTGCATATATACAAGTCAACCATCCGTCCGTGCATGGAGTACTGCTGCCATTTATGGTCAGGTGCCCCTGCCGTTCTCCTCAGTGTTCTTGACAAGCTCCAAAGGAGAGTCTGTAGTGTGATAGGTACTGATCTGGCGGCTCGACTGCAGCCACTTGCCCATCGTCGAAAGGTGGCCTCCCTTTGTCTGTTCTATAAATACTTTCATGGCTTCTGCTCAGACGAACTTAAGTCACTGATGCCTCCTCAACAGGTGTTTACTCGTGCAACCAGACTGGTATCTGGGTCCCACCCATTCACAGTCAGGAAGCCAAATGCAGACGACAATTCTACTCCTGCAGCTTCTTCTCTCGCACTTCCCGCCTGTGGAACTCGCTCCCGTATTCTTGCTTTCCTGACGGCTACAACCTCCAGAAATTTAAATGCAATGTCAATACTCATCTACTAACCACTGGACTCTAGCTCTCTCCCCTCTCCTGTATAACCTTCCCTTTCTCTCCACCTATGTATCTGTCATCGCACCTGCTTTTTCAGCTTTCTATTGTTCCTTTCTAACTAGTTTGTACTCCTCACTCTTTTCTAATTAATCTTTTTACATTTATGTAGCCCCCTGCACATCAGTGGAGTTTCCGCCTTGCTCGGGGTGAAATGATTGAAAAAAATACTTATTTTAGTGATAAACACTTCGTATATTTTCTAGGAATGGCAGAAACGGATCACTGACTACTAACACCTTGTATTTTCTTGAGAATCATCGTTTTAGCATCCAACCACGATCGCTCAACTGCCGGAGTGTGTGCTCCTGTTACTGGACCCACATAATGGCCACATTGGAAGTGGGGCACGATAGAAATCCGCGCTGTACCTTGGAAGATGATATATAAATTTGACCTCTATAGTAGTACCGTATAATAACCTGCCTCATCAATTATGACTCGACAAAGACGTAATTACCCACGCGTGTATCACGTGTGTCAACTAACTGACTGACTGAATTAGAATTCTAGTAGCTTAACACAAATTTATCCTTTCTCTTTTTGTCCAGATTAGGAAGTGCCCTGAGTACCACAAAATTAATATATAGCCAAGTATTAAGCTCCTTTAATTCTGTTTCCCTTGCTGAATCAAGTTACCAAAACTTCCTTTGATGATCATGAACATTCTCTTGCTTATTTTTATTTTTTATGTTTCATTCTTCGAAGTGTATAGTATGCAATTTTACAAGACACTAAAACAAAGGCCGAAAAAATTTCGAGATATTTAAATTTATAATCACTGTTCAAACAAGAAATTAGTTTATAGTTTTTTAATTATTTTTTGAAATTTCAATGAATCTAAAACACGTATATAGACATTAAGTTAAATTCCCCCATCTGCCTCCTATTGAGTTAGAAATAAAAACAGGAAATGACTTAAATAGAAGTTAAAGAAAATGGCGGTGTTCAAATCGGATAAGTGGTGGGGAAGACACACGAGTCTTGGATTAAGTAAGATTATGTTACAAAAACAAATAACTATTCCGAGAGGATTATGAGTTATAGTGAAAATGTTAGACTATGATCGAGAGATTTTTTTAGCTTTTTAATAGAGGTTGTGAACACATGAATGTGGTTGCGAAATATTGTTTCCAAATCGAAAGGTTGATAGGTAGTAGAAACAAAAGAAAGGATGAAAAGAAAGAAAAACGAATTAGACTAAATGGAAGAGAGAAAAGGATATAGAGATTGGAAAAGGCAGAAAAAGGTCTGGAAAAATATTAAAGAACAAGAAAAGAAACACTATATAGGGGCTCAGAAAGAGATTGATTGGTTCGAATAATAGAATGAAAGAAAAAAGAAGAGAAAATGCAAGAAACAAACAAAATATAAAGTAGGAAATAGAGAGTCTTCTTCTTTTCCTAATATGGATTATAATATAAAATTGATCCCCCATTTTATACCCAAATTATAATTCCTTATAAATATTTGGGATATATATTCTTCTTCTATGTGCCCCGTCCTTTCAGGACGTACGCGATCATTGCTTTCCACATCTCCCTATTCCTGGTGGCTCTTAGCACGCTTGCTCCCGTTGCACGATGCAACCCTCGTTCCGTCATCCACCTGATCAGGTCCTTCAAATATGTTATCCGCTGCTTTCCCCTGGGTCTCTTTCCCTCTATCCGACCTGTGAGTGTCAGATTCTCCAAACCCTTCTTCCTCATGACATGTCCCAGGAACTTCAGCTGTCTCTTCCTGATGCTCAGTATTAGTTTCCTTTCCGTTTCCATCCTTTCCAATACCTCATCATGCTCGGTTAATGATATCCGCAGCATCCTTCTGTAGAACCACATTTTAGCTGCTTCAAGTTTTCCTTCATCTTCGAAGATATTGTCCAACCTTCACTGCCACATAGCAATCCAGTACTCTCTTCTTTGTTTCTAGCGAAATCGTCCTGTTCCTTAATACTTTACTCAACTTCTGGAATGCCTCCTTGTGCTTTTGGATCTCAGGAATATAAATGTATAGAAACTGCTGTGACCACAAAGTGAGGGGTCAGTTTATATATTAATTGTAATACGGAATTGATCCCCTACTTTATATCCAGTATTCTTCTGTAGAACCACATTTCAGTTGCTTCAAGTCTTTCCTTCATCTTTGATGATATTGTCCAACATTCACTGCCATATTGAAGAACTGACATCACATAGCAATCCAGTACTCTCTTCTTTGTTTCTAGCGAAATTATCCTGTTTCTTAATACGTTACTCAACTTCTGGAATGCCTCCTTGTGCTTTTGGATCTCAGGAATATAAATGTATAGAAACTGCTGTGACCACAAAGTGAGACGTCAGTTTATATAGTGATTCTAATATGGAATTGATCCCCTACTTTATATCCAGTATTCTTCTGTAGAACCACATTTCAGTTGCTTCAAGTCTTTCCTTCATCTTTGATGATATTGTCCAGCATTCACTGCCATATTGAAGAACTGACATCACATAGCAATCCAGTACTCTCTTCTTTGTTTCTAGTGAAAGTTTCCTGTTTCTTAATACGTTACTCAACTTCTGGAATGCTTCCTTCGCCATGCCAATTCGCCTTCGGATCTCCGTGTCGCTCTTTCCGTCTTCTGTTAGAACACTTCCCAGGTAAATCCTAGTGCAGCACCCAAACTGAAATACAGCATGATCTTGAATGACCTCAACCTACAGAAAGAAATAAAATATAGGGACTCAAAAAGAGACTGATTGGTTCGAATGATAGAAGGAAAGAGAAAAGAAGTGGAAATGCAAGAAAGAAACAAAATATTAGACGAGAAACTAAGCGAGAGAAAGAGAAAAGAATAAAGAAATGAAATAAAGCAAGTTAAACGAAAAAATAAAACAAATAGAACGGGACTGAAAACATAGCGAAGAGCTGGAAAAAAAGTGAAATTTTAAAAGAGTAAGAAAAGAAATAAGAAAGATTATTATTGCATATCTCAAAGGCGATTGACTGGTTTTGGTATGCTGATCTTTTTCACAAGTTGAAAGGTTATGGTATTTCTGGAAGAATTTACAATCTGATTCGATATTTCTTATCAAATCGTGAAAAGGAAGTTATCTTAAATGGCCAATCTTATTGATCTTTTCTACATTAATGCAGGTGACTCAAGGCCTATATCCTTGGACATACGTTGTCCCGAATTTTCATAAAACGAAAATCTCAATGTCATCAGATCTCAAGTCGGTATCTAAGCTGATGACACACTTATTTATTCCTACCTTAAGTCTGAATGATTTTGTCTAGTTGGCAGCGGATCTCACAGATGACCTACACTGTGTTGTTAAAAAGTGCAAGTAATGGCTCGGTAATTTTAAGGCCCGAAAAACAAAAAGTTGTAAACGTTTTAATGATACTTTTTTTTCTTTTCATCAGCACAGTTGATGCTAGACTCCACAAGACTTGATTATTAAGCGTTTTCAGATGAACCTTTTCCACTGACAGGATGTGCCTTGTGGTGCAGTAGATAAGCAACGTTAAGCCTGGTAAGTACTTGAATGGGTGACCACTTGGGAATACCAGGTGCTGTAAGCGTTTAGTGACGGATGTGCCTTGTGGTTCAGTAGATATCGACTCGGAACGACAAATCGGGGTGGCGAGTTCGAATTCCAGTTGACTTCCTTGCCTTCACTTACTCACAAATACCCTTGGGAAAGATATCAATCCGTCTCTTCCCTCCAGTTATGGGTTCAATAACAGGACAGATTGGGTTCTATAGCCTTGGTCGGCAACCAGACTAACACAGAAAGAAATGGCAACCTACTGTAGCATAACCTTCTGCCCAGTCAGTCATGTCTCTTTCGAGACATGATCGCCCAAAGTGTGTATCATGTATTAACTAACTGAATTAAGATAATAGTTGGAAACATAAGTAAAGCTTCTGCTAGGCAAAAAGTTGGGGATCAGTTTTCTATTGTTGTTAACTAATAAACGGCTCCCCCACTAATTACTACTTATTAATACAATCCGTCTCTTCTTCCTTCAGCTATAGTTTTAAAAGCAGGATAAAAAATCTTCTACCCAGTCAGTCATGTCTCTTTCAAGACATGATCGCCCAAAGCTTATATCACGTATGGCACTTAACTGACTGACTGAAGATAATAGTTGGAAACATAAGTAAAGCTTCTACTGGGCATAAAGTGGGGATCGGTTTTCTATTGTAGTGAAGTAATAAATTGATCCCCCACTAATTACTACTTAATAATATAACACATCTCTTCCCTCTCTACCTATGAGTCAAATAATAGGACAGATTGGGTTCTATAGCCTTGTTCGGTAACCAGTCTACCTCAGAAAGCAATGGCAACCTACTGCGGAATAATGTTCTGCCCAGTCAGTCATGTCTCTTTCGAGACATGATCGCCCAAGCGTGTATCATGTATGGCACTTAACTGACTGACTGAAGATAATAGGTGGAAACATAAGTAAAGATTCTACTGGGCATAAATTGGGGGATTGGTTTTAAATTGTTAGGAAGTAATAAACTGATCCCCCACTAATTACTATTTATTAATACAGTCTGTCTCTTCTCCCTTCAGCTATAGTTTTAAGAGCAGGATAGAAAATCTTCTGCTCAGTCAGTCATGTCTCTTTCGAGATATGATCGCCCAAAGCGTGTATCATGTATTGAACTTAACTGACAGACTGCTTTCCACTGACAGGTGGTTGGATGATTGTATTGAATCAACTGCTAGATCTACCCCTAGGATATGTGTTCCATATTGCCGTACTCAGCAGAAACTACCGTCCGCAAACATATGTCTTTGACTTGCCCATGTTTTGAATATCAGTGCCACATATGATCTCGAACTTGTGTCATGCATTAAGTGATTCTTGACAAAAACATTTGTTTGGTTGGTTTTTTTATGGCATATCAACCTCGGTGGGTCATTAATGTCAACTAAATTTTATTTATTTAATGCTGGTAATACCTTTTTCATTCAACAATTTATCGTTGTTATATAAGTTTTGTGTCTAGTAATATTTTTTCTTTTCGAGCCTCAAGATTCATTGTGATTTGTTTTTAAGGGCAGGAACTCCAAGTCCTACCCTTGTTATTTAACCCATAACTGGAGGGATGGGACGGATTAATACCTTTCCAACGTGTACCAGGGCTTAAGCGAATGCAGAGTATTCAACTGGAATTCGAACTCGGCTCACCGATTTTTTTATTCCGAGCCGATATCCTCTGCACCACAACACACATCCGTCACTAAACGCTTACAGCACCTGGTATTCCCAAACGGTCACCCATTTAAGTACTGACCAGGCTTAACCTTACTTAACTTAGGTGATCGAGCGAGAACCGGTGTATTCAACGTGTTAGGCCGTATGCCCTGATAGAATCAAGTGATAGGTCTACCAATTACATACGTGGTTCATAGTGTCGTAATAAGCAGTTTTTTTCTCGCCAAAATCTATCTATATACTTATAAGCGTACAATTTTTCAATACGTAGAATATTGCTGACACATCTGATTTCGTTATTCTGTTATATATTTTGCTATTCTTGAAAAAATAAGCAATGTTATTAGCCTTGCCCTGATATTTCCACTTCACTCACGTTCTTAGTTCCATAATGTAGCTTACTACTACGGTTTCTATAAATATGTTTATGGTAAACTAGCAGTATAGCCCGGGGTTGCTCGGGTGCAATGAAAGCTTTAAGACTAATCCATGGTCCTGAAGGTCAGATTCTTTGGACGTTAGCACGAAAGACTAAAAAGCAATAGTTGTTTCCAGTTAAAGCGAAACCGTAGACTGAAAGAAAAATGAATGGATGTAAGTCAAATTTTCATTTCCTGGTATCGATATCAAATAAGTTTCTTTTTCGTCGTAAACTGAATTTTGATGGCTAAATAAGTCCTCTGGGTAAATGGTGTCATGGCTGAAACTAACTACTACAATTATACCTATTTAGAGCCAAACCCGAAGCAAAAATTAGAATAAAAGCCTGAAAAAAACTACAGACATACAGGCAGATAAACAGACACACACACAAACATCTTGCCTTATATATATATATATATATATATATATTATCGATTTTCTGCACTATTGTAAGAACTGCAACGTTGAAACTTCTGGTTATCGTTTTTTATGTCTTTGTCTATGAGAGTATCAAATTTGATTAAAATCCGACCACTCCTAATATAACCCGATTTTTTCGATTATCGATTTTCGATATTGATGAGGGGTACCTCGACACAAAGCCTAGTTATGAAGACTCTCAGACGCTTATAGTACAACTGTGTTTATTTTCAAGAAAATCGGTTCAGCTGTTTCGGAGTCTATAGGTAACGCACACACACACTTACACACACAGACACAAAGTTCCATTTCTAAATAAGTTTAGATACTTTGATGAGCTTTCATTCTTTGGTTTGGTCAGTTATTCAGTTAAGTGCCATCTGTCATACACGCTGACTGGGCAGATGATTTTCCAACAGTAGGTCGCTATTATTTTCTGCGGTAGACTGGTTGCTACTCAAGGCAATATAACACAATATGTCTTGCTATATAATCAGTAGCTGGAGGAAGAGTGGACGGAGTAATTCCCTTCCAAAATATATTTGCGTGAATTCAATGAATACAAATTGAATTCTAACTCGACTCCCTGATTTCTCGTTCCAAGCAAATATCCACCGCCGCACATCCATTTATTGGTACCTCGATTTAAGTGTCGCGGGGGTAGCAGGGTTAGGATTAAGAAATCGGAGAGCCGAGTTCGAATTACAGTCGAGTTCATTACGTTTACTTCCGAGGTGACATATTTGTGAAAGGTATAAATCCTTCCTAAACTATGGATAAGTAGCAAGACAGACTGGATCGTGTTGCCTTGGCTAGCAACCAGTCTATGGAAAGAAAAATATATTGAAGTGGGTTGGGCTCCATCAGTCTATGTTGCTCAATAAAAAAACACTGTGGTAGTGCATGTGGTGCCCTAACAACCCTAAAAGGGTCACAGGTTCCGAGATCGTGAGGATTCGTCATTTTACAGTGGAAACGGATAGATATAACCGTAAAATCTGTTCTAACAGTTTGTTTTTTCCTCACGCAGTTCTCGCTTTTGGAATTTACTTCTGTCTTCTTGCCTTCCAATCACATTAGATTCTCAAAAATTGAAATTCAATCCATTGTTTTATTAATTCTTATTCAATCATTGTCCTTTCTTCTAAATATATTTTCGTATTCTCACTTGTGGAACTCTCTTCCGGCTTCTTGCTTTTCCGGCAAGTTTCATCTTTAAAAATGTTCATACAATGGTATTCGTTATCCCCTGTCGTATTAATTTTTCTTCTCATTGTTCTCTCTTTTTTAATTATGTTTTCTTCCTATCACATTATTAGAAGTTCTATGCGAACATTTTTTCTCTCTTATCGTGGCACTCTCTTCGGTCTTTTTGATTTTCTGTAACTTTACATCTTCAGAAATTTAAATGAAATGTCTATCATTATCCACATTCTTCTTAATTTCCGTTCTTTCATTGTTCTCTCACGTTAATAGAGTTTGTCTCATATTCTCATTCTTCCTTAAAACTTAGAGGCTTTATTTCCTTGCATGGAGTGATATGATAATTTTTTTCTTTTTCTCATATTCATTTGCATTCATTAAGACCTCACATCTTAGAGACTTTATTCCTTTTGTAAAATTGAATGAGTGAAGAAGAAAATGAATAAAAAAGAAAATATAAGAATTAAAATAGAAAATAAAAAAAATCAATGAATGAAAGAGAGAAAGAAAGTTAAATACAGTAAGACTGAAAACAAACAAAAAAACCCATGTTATTAGTATCCGAATATAACAAAATAGAACATTAGAAACAAATCTATGTATATAAAAAGCAATCTTTGTGTCTGTGGGTGACTGTTCCCTATGCACGCCTACAATTTTTAAGCTACGCCATTCAAACTTTCTAGGGACATATATCTACAGGGAAGCCAGTTCGACACATCATTTTTGAGTTTAAGTTCAGCAATTTTCCCTTTCGCACTTTTTGGCCAATGGAGCCGATTGTTTACATTTGCTCCGTAAAACATCTAAGATCTAAGATAGTTGCTAGATTACGTCACAGAAATCAAATCACACGTGTCAAAAGACTAAAATATTTTTTTTTTTTTAAAAATGAGACTTAATATTTAATTTTTATTCCGACATTTTAAAAATTTATTTGGTCAACCAAAAAATGTGAAAATTTTCCCCTGTAATTTTGAAACAAAATAATATTTAAAAATAAAATAAATCTCATTTTGGTGATACTTTGTGTGTTAGAGCCAAGACCAGTTAGGCGTAGGGGAGTGGTGTCGAAAGGAACAGAATGCACAATATTGTAAACAAAACTCTACTGGCCAAACTCCTTATACATGCATTACTGCCGTGGCACTGAGGTTGCTAAACTGGGTTCAGTTTGAATATCTACATTTAAAACAGGTAAACTTCTATCTTATTTATTACTAACTACACTTCCTGAAAATGTTTTCTATTCATTTCCAAATCAAATAACCCCCACACACCTTAGAAGAAGGAAACAAAAGTTTGACCGGCACTAAAACTACACTTTATACTCCGTTCGAATACTACAGCAACATGTATTCAATGCCTTTTTCTTAATGCTGAAAATGGTTACTAACAGCCTCAGCTGTACTTTTTTTTTTTTTTTTTTTTTTTTAATCATTTCACCCCGAGCAAGGCAGAAACGCCACTGATGTGCAGGGGGTTACATAAATGTAGAACGATTAATTAGAAAAGAGTGAGGAGTACAAGCTAGTTAGAAAGGAACAATAGAAAACTGAGAAAGCAGGTGCAATGACAGGTACATGGGCGGAGAGAAAGGGAAGGTTATACAGGGGAGGGGAGAGAGCTAGAGGCCAGTGGTTAGTAGGTGAGTATTAACTTTGCTTTTAAATTTCTGGAGGTCGTAGCCGTCAGGAAAGCAAGAATACGGGAGTGAGTTCCACAGGCGGGAAGTGCGAGAGAGGAAGCTGCAGAAGTAGAATTGTCGTCTGCGTTTGGCTAACCTGACTGTGAATGGGTGGGACCCAGTTGCCAGTCTGGTTGAACGGGTAAACACCTGTTGAGGAGGCATCAGTGACTTAAGCTCATCCGAGCAGAAGCCATGAAAGTATTTATAGAAGAGACAGAGGGAGGCCACATTTCGACGATGGGAAAGTGGCTGCAGACGAGTCGCCAGATCAGTACCTATCACATTACAGACTCTCCTTTGGAGCTTGTCAAGAACACTGAGGAGAACGGCAGGGGCACCTGACCAACTTTCAAATGATTTCCATCTACTAAAATGTTCTCAGTTGCACGGGCAACACCGGGTTATGATGCTAGTATTACTTAAATAAATATTCTTGGGTATTTTAGTATAAATAATTATTGCTACTCATTTTAATATAAATAGATTTTGTTTGACATTTTTCAAAAATAGGTATTGTTAGTAATTTACATAACTATGTTTTATATAACCGAGTTTCAAAGGAATTTATCTATTTGATATAATAAACATTATTGCATCACGAGATTTGATGTTTGTGTGAGAATTGTAAACATTGCGTTCCAAGTAATTTAGCAACCATCTTATTTATTACTACCTACACTTCCTGTAAATGTTTTCTATTCATTTCTAGATCAAATAACCCCCACACACCTTAGAAGGAAACAAAAGTTTGACCGGCACTAAAACTACACTTTATACTCCGTTCGAATACTACAGCAACATGCATTCAATGCCGCCTTCTTAATGCTGAAAATGGTTACTAACAGCCTCAGCTCTCCTTTTCAATTTTCAATAAATGATTTACATCTATTCCTCCCATGGGCATCTTATACTACTAAAATGTTCTGAGTTGCACGGGCAACACCGGGTTATGATGCTAGTATTACTTAAATAAATATTGTTGGCTATTTTAGTATAAATAATTGTTGCTGCTCACTTTAATATAAATAGACATGGTTTGATATTTTTCAAAAATAGGTATTGTTAGTAATTTTGCTCTAAATAGGTATAAATGAGTATTGTAATTACAACTAGACCGGCACTAAAACTACACTTCATACTCGTTTGAATATTACAGCAACATGTATTCAATGCCGCCTTCTTACTGCGGAAAATGGTTACTAACAGCCTCAGCTGTACTTTCCAACTTTCAATAAATGATTTCCATCTACTTCTCTCATTGGCGTCTTCTCCTACTACTAAAATGTTCTGAGTTGCACGGGCAACGCCGGGTCATCATGCTAGTAATAACTAAAAACGTGGAAGAAATAAAAGAGGAACGAGAAAAGGGTAAAAAATATCGCATAAATTCAGACAGCAAAAAAGAATTTATAAAATTCAAATTCAAGATTTAGGCATTAATACGGTCAATAAAAATTGCAAGACGAATATCTATCTATATAAAAGGCAAGATGTTTGTCTGTCTGTCTGTATGTCCTTTATACAAATCCACAATTTTCATCCGCATAAGTGAATGTAACGAATTCAACTTGAGTTCGAACTCTGCTCTCTGATTTATTAATTATACGAGATCAAAACAAAAGCTACAATTACCGAACAAACGGTTGCGGAGTAGTTTTTGCACTGAAACATATAATTGTGCTTTGTCTTTTGCTAATCGACTTAACGCACCCAATATGTTAGGAACTTGGTAATCTTCCACTGAAAGCTGACTTCTTAGTATTCGGCTAACTGCCGACTAATATCAACTGCCTAGTAGTTCTACTGAACTCCAACAGAACTTTAAAGAACTCTCTAGAACTTCTGAGAACTCCTATGAACTTCCCAAGACTTTCTCGAATTAACTTCCTGTTAATTCGTATTAATATAGGAGGGAGAGTCCATTATCTGATGAATAGGTGTGTTTCACCAAACCAGAAACTTTGGTCACTGTGTCAGGACAGGAATTTCTTTCTCATCAGAATCCATCTTGCACATTTAAAAATCTACCATTTGTCTGTGCCTTTAATACTGTTGCCATATATGGTATGAGGCTCCTGCCATTCTACTCGGAGTTCTCGACAATATCTTACGGAGGTTCTGCAATGTAATCAATCTCGATTTTGGAGCTCGATTTCAGCCATTTTCTCACAAGATATGGCTTCCCTCTGTCTTTTCTACAAATGTTTTCACAGCTTCCGCTCTAAAGAGCTTATTTTCTTAGTGCACCAACCACATGAATTTACTTGTGCTACTAGATTGGCAACTAGGTCCCACCTATCAACATCAAATGTAATCTACTCTGTCAGTTTTTTTTTCTCACACTTCACTCCTGGGAAATTTTCATTCGTATACTTGCTTTTGTGATAGCTACAATCACCATAAATTTAAATGCAACGTCAATTTCCATCTTCTGTTTCCTTAATTGCTATGGTTCTTGTTCTTTTTTCGAAGTATCCTGTACCTTGTTTTTTTCTTCTCTCACTGTAACCCACTGCGCATCAGTGGTGGTCTAACCTTGCTTGGATTGAAACGATTATAAAAAATCTGATTAAAAATACTGCTAATATTAAATGTAAAAAACAAAGCAACAACAAAAACATATCAATTTGGCAGTTAATCACCTTCGAAATACTCTGCGTCTAAAAACATACAGCATCGTTTCCACTGATGGAAGCATGCCTGGAACCTCTTTTGGGGGATTAGCGTGCATCTGCTTTGTGACGGCGCTCTGGGGTCACTAGTCGTGATGGCTTCGACACAGTAGCTGGTCTTCAAGTCGTCTATTACAACGGTGTTCTTCCTCACCCACGCTGTGAACTTTGATCCTGAAGAAGGCACGTTGAAATCTTGCTAGCTGTCTCTTTACCACGTTAACCAGACCGGACGTGCGCGGAGAATTGGGTTAATAAGAACGGCCAAAACTAAATGGAAGAACGCCTAATGAGTTGCGAAAAAGAAAGTCTTTGTATACAAGAAAATAAAAAAATAAAAAAAATAAAAAAATAAAAAAATAGAATATAACATTCGTCAATTTCTCATTCTTACAACAGAGCGAAAGTGTTAATTTAAGTGTAATGCTTCTCTTCTCAACATTAATTCAAATTCTCGGTTGGTACGTTTATCACTCCAATCGAAGTTTTCAAGTTATGACGATTCAAAATGTATTATTCATGCTTTCCACCGAAGCTTTACGGAAACTGCCGAAGAGGGGTCTTTGTGATGGCGGCGGTGAATTCGTCTTGTCTGCCTTATCTCGGCGCAGCAACACACTGAAGTTGGCCCTCTGGGCTCTAGTTTTTATGCCTGTCCCAAATTCTCTTGAGGAGGGCATGACGGACACGGGGTGTCCACACAAATTAAATCTTTAACCAATGTTTTGAAGGTGAGTGATTTTCTTCCCTTGGTTTAACCAATGAAGTGGCCATATTCCTAGTGACATCATTTCTTTTCGTCTTCTTCTTCTGATTCAACTGATTACGTCAACAATCCAGCTTTTATGTCGGAGATTTTAATTCAACTTATCTTCCACACTCATCAAATCTGACCCCTCGCTCTTGTCAAAATCCCTTTCTCTGCGTTTTGTGACAAATCACCGCCATGTTTGGGCTTTCCATTGCTTGAGGAATTACAAACAATCGAATTTTAATTTTTTTCACTCACTTCTAGCTGGTTACCAGCTGTGTCGTATGAGAACTTCCGCTTGTCAATAATGCGATGACCTTCGTCTGATCCCGGCTGGTTAAATTCTGTGCAACAATGCATCTGTACACAGGCAAGTGTTTTAATTTATATTTATTTTTGACCTTGTCGGAATCTCTGTTTTCTTTTTCTGTACTTATATCGGAAAATAATCTGCACAATTTTTAATGCAAGTAATAATAATTTCTTTCGCTCCGTCGTACTAAAATAGTATTACATTTTCATGCAATTATAGTGTTACACTTAGAAGCATTCTTTTCGATGTTGGTTATTTTATTGCTAGAATTCATGTTCCTTGAAAGTGCGATCTTATTTTTGGAAAGAGGAAATTCTTTCTAGGAACAAGGATTTGAAAACGGATCTTGGAACATGATTTCAATACTGAGTTTGAAGAAGCATGTATAGTATACCAAAAGAAGCTTTGAAAAAAAAAACTGGGTAGATACAATTAATGTCATCAATACCACAAGATTTGTTGATGCAATTCTTGGACGGTATGAAAAGCTGGGAGCAAAATCTGCTGCCCATATCGAATTTAAAATAAAATCGCTGGCTGAATGCTCTCCTCTCTATCTATTCTCGACTTGCTTGGGGGTAAAATGGTTAAAAAGATAAACTAATATTCTTGTTTAATTTTCATATTTCAATCCGTTGTTCGTACAACAAATTAATTGAAACACCTGCTGTAGCTTCTTTTCATTCAATATACGGTCAGTTTTAGACCCACTGGAGTGACAGGGTGTAATCGATCTCTGCGTTTTCTTCAGATTGGTCATTTTTTTTTATAATCATATCGCGCCAAGCAAGGCATTTTATTGTCACTGTTTTGCAAGGGGTGTACTTAGGAGGAAAGTTATGAGAAAGAGTGACAGGTTATAGGGGATGTCAGAAAGTTGGTAAGAGAAGAATGAGAATACTGATGAGAGTGAAGTGGACGGAGCAAAGAAACATGTGTGAGAGAGAGAGAGAGAGAGAGAGAGAGAGAGAGAGAGAGAGTGAGTGAGTGAGTGAGTGAGTGAGTGAGAGAGAGGATGAAGGTTAGTGAGATAGGAGATGACGTTTTTTTTAAATAATCACATCGGCCCAAAGAGCGCATTTTACTGCCACTGTTTTGCTAGGGGCTACATAGGAGGAAAGTTATGAGAAAGAGTGACTGGTTATAGGGGGTGTCAGGAAGTGGGTAGAAGAAGGATGAGAATACTGATGAGAGTGGAGTGGACGAAGATAGGAGCATGAGAGAAAGGATGCAGGTTAGTGAGATAGGAGGTGACTATTGACTTTACATTTAAATTCTTGGAGATTGTAGCTGTCGGGGAAGGAAGTAAACGGAAGGGAATTCCATGAGAAAGAGCATGCAGGTTAGTGAGATAGGAGATGACTATTGACTTTACATTTAAATTCTTGGAGATTGTAGCTGTCAGGAAAGGAAGTAAACAGAAGGGAATTCCATGAGAAAGAGGATGCAGGTTAGTGAGATAGGAGATGAGTATTGACTTTACATTTAAATTCTTGGAGATTGTAGCTGTCGGGGAAGGAAGTAAACGGAAGGGAATTCCATGAGAAAGAGCATGCAGGTTAGTGAGATAGGAGATGACTATTGACTTTACAATTAAATTCTTGGAGATTGTAGCTGTCAGGAAAGGAAGTAAACGGAAGGGAATTCCATGAGAAAGAGCATGCAGGTTAGTGAGATAGGAGATGACTATTGACTTTACATTTAAATTCTTGGAGATTGTAGCTGTCAGGAAAGGAAGTAAACGGAAGGGAATTCCATGAGAAAGAGGATGCAGGTTAGTGAGATATGAGATGACTATTGACTTGACATTTAAATCTTGGAGATTGTAGCTGTCAACAAAGGAAGTAAACGGAAGGGAATTACATGAGAAAGAGGATGCAGTTTAGTGAGATAGGAGATGACTATTGACTTTACATTTAAATTCTTGGAGATTGTAGCTGTCAGGAAAGGAAGTAAACGGAAGGGAATTCCATGAGAAAGAGGATGCAGGTTAGTGAGATAGGAGATGACTATTGACTTTACATTTACATTCTTGGAGATTGTAGCTGTCAGGAAAGGAAGTAAACGGAAGGGAATTCCATGAGAAGGAGGATTCAGGTTAGTGAGATAGGAGATGACTATTGACTTGACATTTAAATCTTGGAGATTGTAGCTGTCAACAAAGGAAGTAAACGGAAGGGAATTACATGAGAAAGAGGATGCAGTTTAGTGAGATAGGAGATGACTATTGACTTTACATTTCAATTCTTGGAGAGAGTAGCTCTCAGAAAAGGAAGTAAACGGAAGGGAATTCCATGTGAAAGAGGATGCAGGTTAGTGAGATAGGAGATGACTATTGACTTTACATTTCAATTCTTGGAGATTGTAGCTGTCAGGAAAGGAAGTAAACGGAAGAGAATTCCATGAGAAAGAGGATGCAGGTTAGTGAGATAGGAGATGACTATTGACTTTACATTTAAATTCTTGGAGATTGTAGCTGTCAGGAAAGGAAGTAAACGGAAAGGAATTCCATGTGAAAGAGGATGCAGTTTAGTGAGATAGAAATGAGTATTGACTTTACATTTAAATTCTTGGAGATTGTAGCTGTCAGGAAAGGAAGTAAACGGAAGGGAATTACATGAGAAAGAGGATGCAGGTTAGTGAGATAGGAGATGACTATTGACTTTACATTTAAATTCTTGGAGATTGTAGCTGTCAGGAAAGGAAGTAAACGAAAGGGAATTCCATGCGAAAGAGGATGCATTTTAGTGAGATAGGAGATGAGTATTGACTTTACATTTAAATTCTTGGAGATTGTAGCTGTCAGGAAAGGAAGTAAACGGAAGGGAATTACACGAGAAAGAGGATGCAGGTTAGTGAGATAGGAGATGACTATTGACTTTACATTTACATTCTTGGAGATTGTAGCTGTCAGGAAAGGAAGTAAACGGAAGGGAATTCCATGTGAAAGAGGATGCATTTTAGTGAGATAGGAGATGAGTATTGACTTTACATTTAAATTCTTGGAGATTGTAGCTGTCAGGAAAGGAAGTAAACGGAAGGGAATTCCATGAGAAAGAGGATGCAGTTTAGTGAGATAGGAGATGAGTATTGACTTTACATTTAAATTCTTGGAGATTGTAGCTGTCAGGAAAGGAAGTAAACGGAAGAGAATTCCATGAGAAAGAGGATGCAGGTTAGTGAGATAGGAGATGACTATTGACTTTACATTTAAATTCTTGGAGATTGTAGCTGTCAGGAAAGGAAGTAAACGGAAGGGAATTCCATGTGAAAGAGGATGCAGTTTAGTGAGATAGAAATGAGTATTGACTTTACATTTAAATTCTTGGAGATTGTAGCTGTCAGGAAAGGAAGTAAACGGAAGGGAATTACATGAGAAAGAGGATGCAGGTTAGTGAGATAGGAGATGACTATTGACTTTACATTTAAATTCTTGGAGATTGTAGCTGTCAGGAAAGGAAGTAAACGAAAGGGAATTCCATGCGAAAGAGGATGCATTTTAGTGAGATAGGAGATGAGTATTGACTTTACATTTAAATTCTTGGAGATTGTAGCTGTCAGGAAAGGAAGTAAACAGAAGGGAATTACATGAGAAAGAGGATGCAGGTTAGTGAGATAGGAGATGAGTATTGACTTTACATTTAAATTCTTGGAGATTGTAGCTGTCAGGAAAGGAAGTAAACGGAAGGGAATTACACGAGAAAGAGGATGCAGGTTAGTGAGATAGGAGATGACTATTGACTTTACATTTACATTCTTGGAGATTGTAGCTGTCAGGAAAGGAAGCAAACGGAAGAGAATTCCATGAGAAAGAGGATGTAAGTTAGTGAGATAGGAGATGACTATTGACTTTGCATTTAAATTCTTTGAGATTGTAGCTGTCAGGAAAGGAAGTAAACGGAAGGGAATTCCATGAGAAAGAGGATGCAGGTTAGTGAGATAGGAGATGACTATTGACTTTACATTTACATTCTTGGAGATTGTAGCTGTCGGGGAAGGAAGTAAAAGGAAGGGAATTCCATGAGAAAGAGGATGCAGGTTAGTGAGATAGGAGATGACTATTGACATTGCATTTAATTTCTTGGAGATTGTAGCTGTCAGGAAAGGAAGTAAACGGAAGGAAATTCCATGAGAAAGAGGATGCAGGTTAGTGAGATAGGAGATGACTATTGACTTTGCATTTAAATTCTTGGAGATTGTAGCTGTCAGGAAATGAAGTAAACGGAAGGGAATTCCATGAGAAAGAGGTTGCAGGTTAGTGAGATAGGAGATGACTATTGACTTTAAATTTAAATTCTTGGAGATTATAGCTGTTGGGATTATTTGCAGTGGTGTGCAATAATACTAAACACTATTGTGGCAACTGTCGATAAGTTATCCTACGCTAATTTTCTGTGATGGACATTACTCAGGTGAGGCTTATGAACATTGTGATACAACATGAACACAATGTCAGGCGTGGCATCGCGGATATTGCTGGTGTCCGCCTTTAAACTGTCAGTTGTGTCATCAAAACGGAACCATCAGGCCAAAACGTAAGAGAAAATGCAACCGGAAGAGAAAGCATCACCAAGTGACGACGTATACGTGATCAGAGAAAATGTGAAAATCCTAGTCGTTTTGTTTCAATTAATTTGCACAATGGTTGATTTTCGGATATTCCACTTGCACACACACCAATATTCTGTTATCTTATTAATAATGCTTAATCCATTCTTTTTTTTTCTTTTACAACCTGTCGCACTTTCCTTAATGTATCATCCATCAATATCGTATCAACTGCGAATCATACGATGCCAAGGTTGTGTCAAACAATAATATAATCTGATAAAATGTTTTTTTTTCTGAAAAATGCCTCATTATTAAATTTAGATAAATCCGGCGAGATGTCCTCTCCTTGTTTTATGCCATTATCTACTTTTGTGTAACTTCTCAGTTCATTCCCCCTACTCATGCAGTGGGTTTGATTCCAGTAAATTCACTTTATTATTCCAATATCTTCCTCAAATAAATCAAGTTAAATCAAGTTTCCTCCCCACATTAATCTCGACTAGATATTTTTATTGCGATTTTCTATGGACGGTTTTTCTAATTTCCAAGGAGATTTCGAACATATATTCTCCATTATTTTCTGAGTGCTTTGGGCGTTCAGAAGCCATTATCAAGGAATTTTATTTATGTGTAAACATTGTCTTTTCTTTGTTACCTGAAGACTGTCATGTCAACAGGAGTTAGGGAGGTAATATATATATATATATATATATATATATATATATATATATATATATATAGGGTCCGCCATAAGTAACAATATAATTTTATTTCAGCATGATATATCTAAAAAGGAGAAATAAGCAACTGCAATATAGAATCTGACAAAGGGTACACTTAAGTTTTTTGCAACATAAAACGTAAGGTCTATTGAAGCTCCGTGTTCTTCTGATGGAAATCAATGCACTTTGCTAAACTTTCAGGGACTGGGCGGTATACTTTGTGCACAACTTCTACGGCTTTTGAGCAATAGCAGCACAATTTTACGCAAGTATACTAACAAACCTCATATACCAGAAACAAAACATAAATGCAGCCATTCTTTCCAACACCTTATCATTGCTCACATGCCCGATCCATGATATTCGCAGCATCCTTCTGTAGAACCACATTTCAGAAGCTTCAAGTTTTTCCTTCATCTTTGATGATATTGTCCAGCATTCACTGCCATATTGAAGAACTGACATCACATAGCAATGCATCGTTGTGCTTTTGGATCTCAGGAATATAAATGTATAGAAACTGCTGTGACCACAAATTGAGGGGTCAGTTTATAATGTGATTGTAACATGGAATTGATCCCCCACTTTATATCCAGTATTGTTCTGGAGAACCACATTTCAGTTGCTTCAAGTCTTTCCTTCATCTTTGATGATATTGTCCAGCATTCACTGCCATATTGAAGAACTGACATCACATAGCAATCCAGCACTCTTTTCTTTGTTTCTAGTGAAATTGTCCTGTTTCTTAATACTTTACTTAACATCTGGATTGCTTTTAACTAAAATCATAACAAGATATTTTCCCAAAATTTCGAACGTCTTAGAAGTTATAACAATTTATTTGAAAATAATTTAAAATATTTTGATATTTCCTCTTAATAACCTTATAAACATTTTGATGGAAAAAGTTATTTTTTAAGTTTTTTTTTTTAAATCGTGTCACCCCAAGCAAGGCATTCCACTGCCCTTATAGCGCAGGGGGTTACATAGAGGGATTGGGTGTAGGAAATGTCAGAAGGAGGGTGATAGACGACTTAGGATGTACATAGGGGGAGAGTTGGAGAGAATGAGAGGGTTAGTGTGTTAGGAGGTGTCTGTTGACCTTACATTTAAACTCCTGGAGGTTGTAGAAGTCGGGGAAGCAAGCATGCTGTAGGGAATTCCACAGGCGGGAAGTGCGAGGAAAGAAGCTGTTGGAGTAGAAATTGCGGTTACATTTCATCGGTTTCACTGTAAAAGGGCGGGTTCTAGTTGCCAATCTAGTATCTCGTGCAAATTCACATCTAGGGGGCACCAGTGATTTAAGTTCGTCAGAGCAGAAGCCATGAAAGTATTTATAGAAGAGGCACAGGGAAGCCACGTCACGCCGGTGAGAGAGTGACTGTCATGCGGTCAGCTAAGTCGGTATCAATCACATTACAGATTCTTCGCTGTATTTTGTCAAGAACCCTGAGGAGAATAGAAGGGTCACCAGACCAGATGTGGCAACAGTACTCACTACACGGGCGGATGGTGGAATTATATAATTGCAGAATAGAAGTTTGCGGCCTTATTTTTTATTCATACTATGCTGTATTTTTAGCAATTTAGTAAAGGTAGCTACACTGAAGAAGCTTGTTGAAATGCAACATGTTAGATTAAAGACACTTTTTTCCTACTTGTTCCTTACTTATTCTCTTCATCTTGTCGGATTTCGATTCATGTATTAAAACTAATTCCAGAGGTAATCCAAAAAGATTTATCTTTTGGATATTATTTTATTAAGTTGCTTCTAATCTTTCGGCTAATATGAGCCATCTTCAGATAGATTGCAAGGACGTTAATATAAAAACAGCCACCATCAAAAACTAAAATCCTTCTGATATTAGTCAACAATACAATAATCTTCACTTATACACAGTAAAAAAAACCTTAAGACATTGGAGGCCATATTCATTAAATCCAAACAACCCTCATTTATAAAATCACGTTTAAATCTGGTCATAACACATTACATTTCATTTAAATATATAGTCCTGTCAACATTTCCAGCTCTCACGCGGATGTGATGTCATAGAACCGCATTACAAATTTACGAACTGCGTTTGCGGTTTGGTAACTGTTATCGTTGCTTAGCAAAGTTTATGTCAACACAAGATAAAATCGCCTTTGACTGTGGATATTTTTATGTTAACGTCCTTGCAACTCCTTTGAAGGGAGCTCATGTGAGCCGACAGCTTAGATCAACTTAATGAATATTACCCAGATTTTGTCGTTATTTTCAGCTGAATTTAATTTAAAATACGCTGTTTAGAATGGCTCATGATTAAACATAATTGACATCATTGTCTCTTATATATATATATATATATATATATATATATCCTGTCACCCTAATGGGGAAAGAGTTAATACTGAGGCAATGTCGGCTCAGTTCATTCTCTTTACAAACAATTATTAAACTTTATTACTAGTTATGAAATCTCCTGTCCAGTGTTCCCTCTTTAACAATGCCTATTTATCTTATTTTTTACATCAATCACGTTGTCGAGTATCGAATATATATATATATATATATATATATATATATTTTCTAAGTATATGTGTGTGTGTGTGTGTGTGTGTGTGATGTCAAGTCCGTGAACGGCGGGGATAATCCAAAAAGATCTCTCTCATATAATATATCAACTGATACATCTCTACAGAGAGCTCATTCTGCCCAGTGAATATTGCTCCCCTAATCTTGGTGACCCTTGTAATATAACGCTAAAGATTTCTATTGTCGGCTCATTTCATTCTATTCATGTTGACTTAATTTGCATTTCGTTAAAATTTTTTTTCGATATTATGTGAAAATAAAACGTGGACTGAAAAGATGAAATAATTAATTATAATTTTTAAGTTCTTTAGATAATTACATGGCGGCATCCCCCATACAAAGGAATGAACTCTTCCAACCGGTACATATACCTCCCTTCACAAGAGGTGAGAGTATAAAGCGTCAGTTGTTGTGAGTCGTCGTCGTCGACGTCTTGCGGCTTTGGCCGAGATAGAACTCGCTACACTCCTCCAGTATTCCCTGTGCATTTGGAACCCTGGCGTAGTTTGCAGCGAAATTCATAATCTTATCAAATAGCTGAATACTTGATGCTTCGCCAGGGCTACCAAGGGTGTTTTTATTGTGACACCAACACTAGATGGGTTGCTTCCAGGCCCCATCCTATTATTTAACCCATAACTGGAGGCAAGTGACGGATTAATACCTTTCCCAAGGGTGCCAGTGCTGAAGTGAATGCAGGGTATTCGCCTGGAATCCGAACTCTGCTCACCGATTTTACTTTCCAAGCCGATATCCACTGCACCACAACGCACATCCGTCACCGAACGCTTACAGCGCCTGGTATTCCCAAGTGGTCACCCATCTAAGTACTGACCAGGCTCAACGTTTCTTGACTTCGGTGATCGAGAGAGAACCGGTGTATTCATCGTGATATGCCGTAAGTCTTGTGAGTAGCTAGTAGATAGCCTGTGAAGAACATCCTGAACGTAGTCGGGAGTCGTCTACGAACACTGATACCGTAACGACCATTACGAGTCCCAGTTCGAGGGTCGAATTATAGTATTACTCACTAACCGTATTATTGTTCTACTAACTAAGTTCCAAGTGTTTTATTTTGCCGTGTTTAGTATTTGTTAGTTATTTCCTCTTTTGGTTGTTCTATGTTACTCTTGCTGGACCTTTTACAGGGTCCACGACAAATGATGTGTTGAGTTTTTCTTTATGTATGTAACGTGCTCAGGGATTTGGATCATTTTTTCTCATGTCTTAATGTAAAATACTCAATAATAGATATAAAAATATATTTGTTGAGGTAATTTTAGAAGACATATCGATATAAACATTTTGCCATCATTTTTGACGGCATGGGCTCACACGTTTATGTATATTTCCTTATATTAGTTAATGAATGTTCAGAATTCACAGCTGAAGTGTTTATATAATTGGTATTATTATCTCCCTTGTTGCTTTTAATGATCAATGTCGCTTTTAATAAGATGTTTTCAAGAACCGATTTCCTTGGTTGTACCTAATTTTGATATATAAATGCAAATATATTACGATAGATTCAATTATATTATTGCGGATCTCACAAATCATTTCATAAATCAAGAAGAAATACTGACGAACTGTTTAGTCATTTAATTCATTTATCAATATATGTCATTTATCAATATATGTCATTTATCAATATATGTCATTTATCAATATATGTCATGTCAAAATATTATTTAAATGCATGATCTGATGACCATTTATTTTAAATTGCCGTGTTATTTTGCAGTGAACAAAACAAACTGTAAATTTAAAATTCAAATCTGACTCATTGATTCTGTTAAAAAAAAAAAAATAAAAACGAATTTTCAGGAATGTACAAACTTTGCACACAAAACTTTCACACCTCGATGTGAAATGTTTTTCGGCAAATACCAAACTAGGAAACATCTAAAAAATGGAAAAACAAACAATTCAAATAATCTTTAATTAATTCAAAATACATATACATATAAATATCAAATTCCATATACAGACCCTTTTCGCGAGCCGACGCGAAGTTTGTTTATCGTCCAATGGGAAGCCCAGAATTATATCCGGGTATGAATTCCCAAATGGCCTGTTTGGAGCCTCAGAAAACAAAATCAAAGGACGAGACAAGAAGACAGTCGCAGTAGAGAAAATACAAGCATAATTAACACGTCCCTTGACAAACGTCAAGCGATCAAATTATTTTTGCCTCTCTTTCTCTCTCATCTTCTTTTCTTCACTGTTCACCAATTCACTTAATACCCGAAAGACTGAGAGGAAACTTCAAAGACACTCCAAACAAATAAACGCTCACACATACATACGCATAAACTCTTTTAGCAATTACTACAATGAACATTTTTCACGACCTTGTGCAAACTAAAAGACATTACATTTATTTGTAAAAAACTTAATTGATTCATATATATATATATATATATATATATATATATATATATATATATATGGCAAGATGTTTGTGTGTGTGTCTGTTTATCTGCCTGTATGTCTGTATTTTTTCAGCCCTTTCATTTTAGTTTTTGCTTCGGGTTTGGCTCTAAGTAGGTACTATTGTAGTTTTTAGACTCAGCCATGATATCATTTACTCAGAGGACTTATTTAGCCTTCAAAATTCAGTTTAGGACGAAAAAAACTTCTGTGATATCGATATAGGTAATCAGAATTTGACTTACATCCATTCATTTTTCTTTCAATCTACGGTTTCGCTTCAACTGGAAACAACTATTGCTTTTTAGTTTTTTGTGCCAACGTTCAAAGAGTCTGAATTCCAGGACCATGGATGAGTTTAACAGTTTACAATACACCCGAGCAACGCCGGGCTATACTGCTAGTGCATATTTATGTGCATGTGTGTATATATGCGTGTGCATGTCCGCATGTGTTTCTATCTATCTATCTATCTATCTATCTATCTATCTATCTATATACGTGTATATACATATAGGAATACGCAAAGACACACACACACACACACACACACACACACACACACACACACACACACACATATATATATATAATTTCGAAAATTACGATCACATAATCATGAACTGAATACGCTTCCTCAGATATCATTAATATTATGGAAAATTAAAAAACATATTTCGATGTGTGTGTAAGTGTCCACGTGTGTAAAGAAACCGGAAGAAGGCTTGTAAACAAAAAAGGAAAAGGAAGAGCATAGCAAATTGAAAGGGAAAGGAAGAAGGAATGGAAGGGATAAAGTTCAGTTTTAATATTTAATTTTTAACAATTAATATTAATAGGATAATATATATATATATATATATATATATATATATATATATATATATATATATAAATCCAAAACGAAGCAGTTAAATTTAAAATGAGATCATATTAATATTAATTGTTAAAAATTGATTCATCTAGAGGGCTCAATTTTTAAATAAGATGTTTTATTTGCAGAGCCAATATATATTATTTTACATATACAAAAATTTCGAAATTTATGATCTATGATCATTTCTGTGAATAGAATTTGCTTCATCGGTGATCATCAAACAATGATGGAAAAATTCAAAAATTTGTTTTAGTGTGTTGATGGTAAATAACAGAACTAGGCTTGTAACCAGAATAGGAAAAGGAAAAGTATGTTAAATTAAAAGGAAAAGAAATGGCAGCGAGAAAGAAAGAACGAAAAATGATGAGTGGGGAAGTGGAAAGGGAGAATGAGGAGGGAAAATGAGTTTTATATTTTATATATATATATATATATATATATATATATATATAACAGAGTAAACTTTGTATGTAATCTAGGAAAATTCCAGTAGAAACGCCCTCACGAGAACTCAATTTTAAATACATGTATTTAATTTAACAGTAATATATTTCATAAAAGATTATTACAATTGGTAATACGTATTTCACCGCGTTTTGATGTTATTATCGCGGCTAGTCAGACCCCCTCGCACACTTTTTATTCTGTACCAATTTCTCTCGTTGTAACAACCCTATTTCTTTTTCTAACGCGCGCGCACACACACACGCACGCACACACACACACACACACACACACACACACACACACACACACACACACACACACACACACACACACACACACACACACATATATACACACACACACACACACACACACACATATATATATATATATATATATATATATATATATATCGAGTTTCGAGCCTGGGTTGTGTAGCAATCGGAGTCTAACCGTACTGATGAGCTGTGATACAGCGAAATAGATCTGTCTGCGGATGACAATATA
>JBBBDQ010000450.1:560000-580000 GCA_037127315.1 Ascarosepion bandense
AAAGGTTACATTGTCCAAATACCAAAATAAAAAGGACACTGGAAGAATTCACAATGAGACATTTAGACCGCAAAAGAAGTCCAATATAGGTATGACTGCAATACTAAATGTGAAGTTCTTATACACCATGACAGCTTACGGTCATATCCTAGCCACAGCTCTTGTATGATCAACGAAGTTAAGTAACATTGAGCCTCTCCAGAACCCAGATGGGAAACCTCATAGAATACCAGATGCTGTAAGTCCTGGGCGTGGCGGAGGTAAACATAATAACGACTCGGAATTGGAGACGAGTTTGTCATCCAGTCGTGTTTACTATATTCACCTCCGTGCAAATACCACATTTCCCCCTCAGCTATGGGTTAATTAGAAGGATTTGTATAAACAAATCATTTCCAATGTAAATCCAGTTGCTCATGTTTTATATATCAACCACCTCTTCACATGGGTGGATGCCCGTGGTAGATGCAGAACAAGGTCATTTCACTGAGCCCTTAAACTCGAGCAGAGTTTTCTTTATTTTTTCTAGACGAGACTACATATATATGGATACGTTCATAAGAATCCATGAAGTAGTTGAACATGTTTATACGCAATATATATGAGGTGTCCGAAAAGATGCATATTCATATTATATATCAGGAAGAGATAAATGAAGTTCCTGGGACACGTAATGAGGAAGGAAGGCCTGGAGAACCTGATACTCACATATTGGATAAATGGAAGAAGATACGGGGAAAACAGCGTGAGACGTACTTGTTAGGTCTGAGCAAATGGCTAACGGAGCGGGTCTTGGAAGAGATACAAAAAGAAAAATTACTGAGAGCGACAAGAGACAAATCCAAGCGGAAATCTATGATCGCCTACGTCCTGAAGGGACAGGGCACATGAAGAAGAAGAAGAAGAAGAAGAAGAATATTTCCCAAACTCAGCTTTGCCATTCATTTTCTTAAGCCCAACAAGTATGTCATGTGCTGTTTTCCCTGACTCTTTCCCTCTATCCGTCCTGTGAGTATTGCATTCTCCAAGCTCTCCTTCCTCATTACGGGTCACAGAAACTTCAACTCTCTCTTCCTCATGTTAAAAATAAGTTTCCTATTCATCATTCTCTTCAAAACTTCGTCGTTGTTCACGTGTTCGCAAGGTATCCTCAGCATCCTTCTATGGAACAACATTTCTTTTGCTTCGAAACTCTTCTATATCTTTGAGAAGATTATCCGGCATTCGCTGAAGTATATAAGGACATCATTCACATAACAATTTATAACTTGTTTTTAGTTTTCAACCAAAGTTTGTTTTTTTAATCATATCGTCCCGGGCAAGGCGGTAAGGCCACTGGTTTGCAGGGGGCTACTTAAGAGTGAAAAGATTGGAAAAGAGATAGCAGGGAGAACTACATCCTAAAAAGGGAACAAGGGACGAGCCTCTTCACCTGTTCAATAGACGTGGGTGGAGTGTGAACCGGGCGATAATTCAGTCTATCAACTCCAATTGAAAAAAAAAATAAGGAAAAGTGAAAAGGTTGGAAAAGAGAAAGCCGGAAACCACATCCTAACCAGGAAACAAGAGATGAGCCTCTACACCTGTTCAACAGACGTCGGTGGAGTGTAAACCGGGCGATAGTTTAGTCTATCTACTCCAACTGAAAAAAAAATAAAAAAAATAAAAAATAAGAAAAAGAAAAGTGAAAAGATTGGAAAAGAGAAAGCCGGAAACCACATCCTTAACGTGAAACAAGGGATGAACCTCTTCACCTGTTCAATAGACGTGGGTGGAGTGTGAACCGGGCGATAGCTTAGTCTGTCTACTCCAATTGAAAAAAAAAGAGGAAAAGAATGGAAAAGAGTAAAAGATTGGAGAAGAGAACGCCGGAAACCACATCCTAAACAGAGAACAAGGGATGAGCCTCTACACCTGTTCAATAGACGTGGGTGGAGTTTCTCAATAATATATTTATCTTTTGAATGCATATTTGGCCATCCAATTAAAGCTTTGAACATCAGTGTCCTAATTTCTAACTTTTGTCCAAACTCTTCTCAGATATTTAAATTTATGTGCCTGTTTTGTTTTTGTTTTTTGTTTTAATTGTATCACCCAAACTAAGGTAGTATTGCCACTGGTGCGCATGGGGGTTCCATAATAGGGAAGTGAAGTGAGAGGAGAACAGGTCACAGTAGGCGTGGAGAATGAGTAAGAGAAGGAAGAGTACATTAATGTAAAAAAGCTGCGTAAGAGGAAAGTGTAATGTGAGAAGGACGATGGGAGTCAAGGAGATAAGAGATGACAGTAGACGTTTCATTTAAATTATTGGAAACTGTAGCTATCTGCGAAGCAAGAATGCGGAAGAGAGTTCCACAAACGGGAAGTGCGAGAAAAAAAAGTTAACTTCGTCGGAGCAGGATCCGTGAACGTATTTGTCAAAAAAGACAAAGGGAAGCCACATATCATCTGTGAAAGAGAGACTGGCGTCGCGCTGCCAGGTCAGGATCGACTACATTGCAGATTCTCTTTTGGATTTTGTCGGGGACCCCAAGATGAACAGGGGTGCCCGACCAGATATGACAGTAGTATTCAATGCACGGGCTTGATTTTATTATCTCCGTCTGTAATTGGCATTTTGAGTTCCCCTGATTTTGCTGATGACCATGCATTCAGTTCTCTTGCAGTTTATGTTTAATCAATTCTTCTCACTTCTTCGATATATTTTATAATCATATCGCCCCAAGCAAGGCATTTTACTGCCACTGTTTTGCAGGGGGTGTACATAGGAGGAAAATTATAAGAAAGAGTGAGAGGTTATAGGGGTTGTCAGGAAGTGGGTAAGAGAAGGTTGATAATACTGATGAGAGTGGAGTGGACGGAGAAAAAGCATGAGAGAGAGCATGCAAGTTAGTGAGATAGGAGATGACGATTGACTTTACATTTAAATTCTTGGAGATTGTAGCTGTCGGGGAAGGAAGTAAATGGAAGGGAATTCCATGAGAAAGAGGATGCAGGTTAGTGAGATAGGAGATGACGATTGACTTTACATTTAAATTCTTGGAGATTGTAGCTGTCGGCGAAGGAAGTAAATGGAAGGGAATTCCATGAGAGAGAGCATGCAAGTTAGTGAGATAGGAGATGACTATTGAGTTTACATTTAAATTCTTGGAGATTCTAGCTGTCGGGGAAGGAAGTAAATGGAAGGGAATTCCATGAGAAAGAGGATACAGGTTAGTGAGATAGGAGATGACTATCGACTTTATATTTAAATTATTGGAGATTGTAGCTGTCAGGAAAGCAAGTAAATGGAAGGGAATTCCACTGGTGGGAAGTGCGAGAAAAGAAGCTGATGGAGTAGAATTTGCGTTTACATTTTATTGGTTTCACAATAAAAGGGTGGGACCTAGTTGCTAATCTTATGGCTCGAGTAAATTTATATATAGGGGGCACCGTGAGCTAAGTTCATTGGAGCAGGCTTACGGCCATATCACGTTGAATACACCGATTCTCGCTCTATCATCGAAGTTAAGCAACGTTGAGCCTGGTCAGTACTTAGATGGGTGACCGCTTGTGAATATCAGGTGCTGTAAGCATTTAGTGACGGATGTACGTTGTGGTGTAGTGGGTATCGGCTCCGAAAGAGAAATTGGTGAGCCGAGTTCAAATTCGTTGAATACCCTGCATTCACTTAAGCACTGATACTCTTGGGAAAGTTATTATTTCATCCTTCCCCTCCAGTTATGGGTTAAATAACAGGGTAGGACTTGGGGACCCTGTCCTTAAAAACAAATCCTAATGAATCTTGATACTCGAAATGAAAAAAAGTATGACTAGACACAAATCTTATATCAAAACAACAATAAATTGTTGAAAGAAAAAGGTATTACCAGCAATAAGTAATTAAAATTTAATTGGAATAAATGACCCACCGAGGTGTTGATATGCCATAAAATGAAAACAACCAACCAACAATCATTGGAGCAGAAGCCGTGAAATTTTTTTTTTTTAAAGAGACATAGGGAAGCCACATTGCGCCGGTGAAAAAGTATATTGTATATGATCTTTTGTAGTTTCCTTTCTGTGTCTTCCATCAGCACACTGTGATCTGCGTATCTCATGTTGTTAAGATTGTGGCCAACAATATTCTTTGAAACAGAAGCACTACTAAAAGCGACAATCGAGAGGCGATTGAAAGAAATCAGACACATAAAATAACTCTACCTGTAGTCATAAATTTTGCTGACGTTTAAACGTTAGAAAAAAGTGACTATTTTTTTCCTATGTTTATTGCTGTAATAATATTTTTTCAGTAAAAATGAAATATATTTTCAAAACTGTTCATGAAATCTTTTGCGAAATAATCGCATAGTTTTTAATTAAGAGTTATCCAAATGTGCATGATGATTTATAGATTTGTGGGAAGCTTTTCTGTGTGTACCTCACTATGTGTCAATAAAACAAAATGGATAACCGGTCAGTTCTTGGAGTTCCAATTCCTGTTGGGTTCGATACATTCACCTACAAGCATATACCCTGAATAACAATAGAAATACACCTTTTCCCACCACCCCTGTCCAGGATATGTTATTATACTACATCCGTGTCCAGTGTATGAAGATAAACTGCATCCGGCAGCAAGGCGTCTTACTTAGAACTTTTTGAGGAACGTGGAACCACTTCTTAATTTCTCTTGTTGCCAGTTCTACTCTGACCCAGGGTGTTAGCACAAGTTAGGGTCCCAGCTATGGGCAAACAGTTACCGCCAACAATGGGGTCAAAACACTATGAAAGTAATTAATACATACTTGTTTTAGTAAATATTTTAGCAGTAATTCTTTGGAGAAGAAAATATCACACGCAATGTATTTTTGAAAAAAAGATTACCACTATATTTCGGAAAAAGAAAATATTACCAGAAACATATTTCTAAAAAAATATTACCAGCAATAAATTACTGAAAAAGAAAATATTACCAGCAACATATTTCTGAAAAGAATTACCAGCAATATACTCCTGAAAAAGAAAATATTACCAGCAATATATTTCTGAAAAAGAAAATATTACCAGAAACATATTTCTGAAAAGAATTACCAGCAATATACTCATGAAAAAGAAAATATTACCAGCAATATATTTCTGAAAAAGAAAATATTACCAGAAACATATTTCTAAAAATATATTACCAGCAATAAATTACTGAAAAACAAAATATTACCAGCAATATACTTCGGAAAAAGAAAATATTGCCGAAAACATATTTCTGAAAAAAGTTTAAATGCAATGTGAACTGACAATTTCTGTCGACTTTCTTTCAATCCATTTGTTATATTTTCTTCGGCGTCCCCTGTACCTTGTATATATGCCCACTGGAATCCTTTGCACACCAGTGGCATTTCTAACTTGCTTGGGTTGAAATAATTATATCTACATCGATCAAAGACAAGGTGTTTGTGTGTGTGTCTATCGGTATGTCCTTTATACAAATCTACAATGTTTATCCAATTCTAACCAAATTTATCACAAATATCCTTTAGTCAGGTCATGGTTTACTTATTTTTTCCGATTTCTCTCCGATATCGGAAATCCATACACCGATATCCGATCAGGTCAGATCAAGATCAGGATTTCAGCCCTTTTATCGTGGTTCTTGCTGCAGAATTTTCTCTAACTTCGTAAAATTATAGTTTTTAGTCTCAAACTTTTAGGGGATCTTCTCAGAAGACACATTTTCCCAGATATCGGAAATCAATACCTCCGATATTCTATTGAATCTGATCAAAAACCAATATTCAGCCATCAATATGGCTAATTTTCTCCAATTTTACTCCCGATAGGTACAATAAGATTTCATCGACTTACTTAGGTTAGTTTATCATTGGATGATCCATCTGACTCCATTATTATAAAATCGATACCCCGATATACTATTGGGTCTGATCAAAATCAGATTTTCAGCAGTTTTATTTTGGTTTTTGCTTCGAATTTTGCTCTAAGTAGATATAATTGTAGTATTTTATCTCAGCCATGTTAGGCTTTATTCACGGGACTCATTTAACCTTCAAAATTCAGTTTGCGACAGAAAACCTTTTTGACATCGATATAGTAAATCAAAATTTGACTTACATCCATTCATTTTTCTTTCAATCTACCGTTTCACTTTGACTGAAAACAAATATTATATTTTAGTCTTTCGTGTCAACGTCCAAAGAGTCTGAGCTCCAGAACCATGGATTAGTTTTAAAGCTTTTATTACATCCGAGCAACGCGGGGCTATACTGCTAGTTAAATGAATAAGCGTCACACTATAACTTAGTTCATGAAGTGAAGGAATATTTACTCTTTCAGGTTAATTGCAGGATGAATCTCAGGATGTTTGTGTGTGTATCTGTTTATCTGCCTGTATGTCTGTACTCTTTTCAGCCCTTTTATTTTAGTTTTTGCTTCGGGTTTGACTCTAAGTAGGTATAATGGTAGTTCTTAGTCTCAGCCATGATACCATTTACTCAGAGGACTTATTTAGCATTCAAAATTCGGTTTTCGACGAAAAAAACTTATTTGATATCGATACCAGGAAATCAAAATTTGACTTACATCCATTTATTCTTCTTTCAGTCTACGGTTTCGCTTTAACTGGAAAAACTATTGCTTTTTAGTCTTTCGTGCCAACGTCCAAAGAGTCTGAGCTCCAGAACCATGGATTAGCTTTAAAGCTCTCATTACACGCGAGCAACGTAAAAACACTCGTAAAAAAGATAAAACCAGCACCTTTAAATCATTATTATCAACCCAACAATTGACTTGAAAAAAGTTGGCAAGTTAAAAGAAAACAATCAATCAATAACATACTGATAAACGAAATTTATAAAGTCTTTAAAAAAATAATAAATTTTATACAGTCACCCAAAAAATAATAAAATTTATATAGTCAGTAAAAAAAATAATAATGATTATAGTGTATGTTCTTAAGCATATGCAATAATTGAAGCATGGTATTTAACAAAATTCGGAAACTAAACTCGTTCTCGTTCATGCCAGAAAGAATAATTTCATTCTGAAAAGAAAAAATATGTTTTGTCTGATGCTCTGATTAAAAGTGAATGTCTAACAAATTTGAGGCAAGAACCAATTTCTTTGTCTGAACCAGCCATATGCAATGATTGAAAAACATTGCACCAATGTTCTGACGTATTTCTTTCCCAGATTCGTAAGCGACAAACAATAACTTTCTAATTACAGATGCAAATAAAAAGAATGCGTATTTGCAGTGTTCACAAACAACACTAAATCTTATGTAAGCACTACGCAAAACATATCTCTTAGAAAATTCGAATCAATATTATATATATATATATATATATATATATTTTCTAGACATATGCTATTAAATATAAGAGACAATGAATGTCTATTATGTTTAATCATGAGCCGTTTTAAACGTCGTAATTTTGCTTTAATTTCAGTTGAAAATAAAGACAAAAATTCTCCAACATTTGGATAATTATTTATTGGTTTTCTTCTAAGCTTTCGGCTCACATGAGCCATCTTCAGAGAGGTTGTTTAAACTGAAATATTATAAAATCCACCATCACCGACGATTTTATTTCGTGTTGACATAAATCTCCGCTTGGCAACGGCAATAGTTACCAAAAATAATAAACGCAGTTCTTAAGTTTGCGATGCGGTTTTATGACGTCACACCGCGGGATAGCGCGAAATGACAACAAAACCATCTAGTCAAATGCAATGTAATATGTTATTTCCTGTTTTAAAGTTGATTTTATTGAGTGTTGGTTGTTTTGATTTGATGTACATGGCCTCCAATATCTGCAGGTTCGTCTTACTGTGTGTATGAGTAAGGATCACCGTATTGTTGACCAAAATCTGTCTGATATTACCTACATGTTATTTTATGTTTTTCAGAGAAATGTTGTTTAATAGTACTCTGATCAGAAAGATGACATGTAAGTCTACGGGAGAGCGTGGTTGTGGTAAAACCAATATATGTACTAGGTTTTTGATTAGTATCAGAGATGCAATCACTGAATGGTCATGTAAATTGGTACACTACATTGGTTTTTTGTAAAGAATTTAGTTTAGTGCCTGTTGGGTTATTATAGACTATGAGGTCAATTGTTTTAAACTTTTTATAATATATAATGAGTTTAATTTGATTATTACTTTCGACTGGTTTAACATTTCTACGTATTATGTTTTTGAGAGTGTTTTCATCTTTTTTATAATTATTATGTATTTGGTTGCAATAGTATAAGTTAATAGTGTTATGTTTATTTTGATGTAAACCACTATTATTAATATTATCATTATTGTTAGAGCTATTGTTAAGTTTGTTGAGATACATTTTAATTTGTTGATCAATAACGGAGTTATGAAATCCATTATTGACTAGTGTTTGCTTAATGTTGTGTAATTCTTTATAAAATATAGATTTGGAAGAAGATATCATTTGTGTGCGTTGAAGTAAGTTTTTTATAACAGCTAACTTATATCGTTGGGGGCATTCAAATTTTCATGTCGCACAGAAACCTAATTCAATGTTTAAACAAATGGAAATTGAAGCTTTATACCAACAAATACTTCAACTCGAACAGGACAACCATATTACTACACAGGTAGGCTTAAAAGAATTACTCAAAGCTGAATCAATCAAACACCGTTACCATAAAAATCCTAATGATATTATAAATATGCCTCTCATAAAAGCAGCCACACATCTAAAAAATAACAAAAATATTGTTATCCGACGTGCCGATAAAACCAATACATTTGTTATTTTAAACAGACAGGAATATCACTCCAAATTACAGGCCATTCTCGACGATCACAAATTTAAAAAATTAACTTGTAATACCACAACCCAACTTAAAAAACATATTAATAAACTTATTACTGCAAACAATGCTGAAATAGGATCATATAAACTTCAAAAGATTATAGGTGATTATCAGCCCGGCTACCTTTATGGAAATGTAAAAATCCATAAAAAAGATCATCCCCTCCCACCTATCATTTCTCAAATACCCACACCAATATATAACCTTTCCAAAACACTTAACAAACTAATTACTCCCTATCTTCCTGGTAAATATAGTATTAACTCCACGGACGAATTTTTACAGATTCTCCATTCCGTAAAACCTAATAATCAAATGATCGCATCTTTGGATGTCCAAAACTTATTCACAAATGTTCCCGTCCAGGAAACAATTAACATCATTATCCGTGATGTATACAACCATGCTACTCTCCCATCAATCAATATTAAGCCCACTATATTAAAAAAACTATTATTAGCATACACCACACAAGTACCCTTTCACGATCCCTTAGGCAATATTTATACACAAATAGATGGTATTGCGATGGGATCTCTTTAGGTCTCCTCTTTTCAAATTATTATAAGGCAAATCTAGAAAATAAAATAATTAATGACAACAATAAACCCTCTATATATGTAAGATATATAGATGACATCTTTGTTTTAGCTAAGAATATCGATCAAATTAAATATCTTAAAAACAAATTTGAAAGTCACTCCGTCCTCAATTTTACATTAGAACTTAATATTAATAACAAACTCCCATTCCTTGATGTATTCATTGATTCTAGCACACATAAATTTACTACTTCTCTATAAAGGAAACCAACTAGCATAAATTCGTGTCTTCTTAATTATAATAGTGAATGACCCAACGATATAAGTTAGCTGTTATAAAAAACTTACTTCAACGCACACAAATGATATCTTCTTCCAAATCTATATTTTATAAAGAATTACACAACATTAAGCAAACACTAGTCAATAATGGATTTCCTAACTCCGTTATTGATCAACAAATTAAAATGTATCTCAACAAACTTAACAATAGCTCTAACAATAATGATAATATTAATAATAATGGTTTACATCAAAATAAACATAACACTATTAACTTATACTATTGCAACCAAATACATAATAATTATAAACAAGATGAAAACACTCTCAAAAACATAATACGTAGAAATGTTAAACCAGTCGAAAGTAATAATCAAATTAAACTCATTATATATTATAAAAAGTTTAAAACAATTGACCTCATAGTCTATAATAACCCAACAGGCACTAAACTAAATTCTTTACAAAAAACCAATGTAGTGTACCAATTTACATGACCATTCAGTGATTGCATCTCTGATACTAATCAAAAACCTAGTACATATATTGGCTTTACCACAACCACGCTCTCCCGTAGACTTACATGCCATCAGAGTACTATTAAACAACATTTCTCTGAAAAACATAAAATAACATGTACGTAATATCAGACAGATTTTGGTCAACAATACGGTGATCCTTACTCATACACACAGTAAGACGAACCTGCAGATATTGGAGGCCATGTACATCAAATCAAAACAACCAACACTCAATAAAATCAACTTTAAAACAGGAAATAACATATTACATTGCATTTGACTAGATGGTTCTGTTGTCATTTCGCGCTATCCCGCGGTGTGACGTCATAAAACCGCATCGCAAACTTAAGAACTGCGTTTATTATTTTTGGTAACTATTGCCGTTGCCAAGCGGAGTTTTATGTCAACACAAAATAAAATCGTCGGTGATGGTGGATTTTATAATATTTCAGTTTAAACTACCTCTCTGAAGATGGCTCATGTGAGCCGAAAGCTTAGAAGAAAACCAATAAATAATTATCCAAATGTTGGAGAATTTTTGTCTTTATTTTCAACTGAAATTAAAGCAAAATTACGACGTTTAGAACGGCTCATGATTAAACATAATAGACATTCATTGTCTCTTATATTTAATAGCATATGTCTAGAAAATTACTTGCTGCCTCGATATACTAAATTTATATATATATATATATATATATATATATATATATATACACTACCAGCAATAATTATTATGCCACCCGAATGTTTAAATAAATGATGTAATTCATACTATTTTTTATTGCCTACTGAATAATTGTAAATGAAAGTAGAATGGTTCTTTTCTTATTATTCAGTTAGTTAAGTGTCATACGTGTTACACGCTTGGGCGATCATGTCTTGATTATGTTACTGCACAGTAACATGTGAATCATATGAATTTATAAATATTTAATAATTGCCTATGTTGCAGTTTCATTAATGAAAAATGAAGAATATTGAGGGTGATTCAGGCGAATTCATCTTTGCTTCCTTGTCTTTTAAAACTTTGCGAAATAATAATAATAAAAGAACCATTCTATTTTCATTTTGCAATAAATACTAAAAATAGTATGAAAAGTGTCACTTCTTATAAAAAAAAGCATCATTTCTTATAAAAAGTATATATATATATTATAAAAAAGGTATATATATATATATATATATATATTTCATTTGTAAACGAGTTATTACGCGACCTAGGTTAAAGTACATTGTATTATATTTTATAATATAATTCTCAACCAAACAGACAAATAAAAAACGATATTAGAAAACGAAACATTATCTGGTTCAACCCACCATTTAATTTAGAGGTAAAGACCAAAATAGGACGAATATTTTTTTAACTGATAGATAGACACTTTCCAATAGAATCAGAACTAAACAAAATTTTCAACAGAAACACAATCAAACTAAGTTATAGTTGCACTAATTATTTATATAGTTTCATAAAAAAAACAAAATGCCAGAAACCTAGACGTCAGTGTACAAAACACGACCACTAATAAAGAATGCAACTGCAGGGACAAAAGTAAATGTCCACTTCAAGGACAGGACTTTGCAACACAAAAGAGGTCATTTACAAGGCAAAGGTCCATGACTTAAATGGTCAAAATAAAATATATTTGGGTTCAACCAAAGACACCTTTAAGACCAGGTGGTACAGTTACAAGTCTACATCAAAATAAAAAAATTTAAAAAAATACTGTACAAAATTGGCTAGCCATGTGTGAAAATTAAAATCAAAATAGGGAAAAGACCCAGACATAACGTGGACTATAGTAAAAACAGCCAAACCTTACAACGGCGATAAAATATGTAGACTGTGCCAAGAAGAAAAGTTAGAGATTATGCTATTCCCAAACAAAAATGAACTATTGAATGAAAGAACGGAAATTATGACTAAGTGTAACCATACTAAAAATACGTCTTAGGTTCATACAACCATGGATGAAAACGCCATAATTTCTTGTAATTTTAAAAATTGCGCGTTCAAAGTAAAAAAAAATGTTGGCCAAAACCAGTCTTATTTTGGAAACGCGGGTCTATCAACACATCCCTGCGAATATACGTTCTGGCAGCCCTATCAGTACTATAAGAACAACCCAAGTTGTCCTGGATTCAGCGATCAGCCAACACTTGTTGGACAATTCAGCGTGTACCTCCGTGAACGAGGACAGTTGGTTTTCTGTCTTGCACAGTGCTCGCACATCATATCATCTACGGGTCTTGGAGGCTATTTGCCTGAAAATCCAGCAACCAGGCCTGTGCAGACAGAAAGAGCATTTCTTTCGCTCCTTGCAGTTACTGGAGAGTCTGTGAGTGAAACCTTTTTCTTTTTTAAATCACTCTTGTGGATTTAAATTTACAACCCCCTCACATTTTAATGTTTTTCATTAAAGTTTATTTTTAAACGAATTCCACTTTCTCCCAGTAGTGAGTAATTCCCCTTTTGATATTGTCTTCGTTCTAGCCCTATTCATAATTTTGCCAACGAAGCCCTTGAAAAGTGTTGGCCGAAAGGTTCCTCGGGTTTGGGATAAGTATGACGTCTTTTCTTTTTAGAGCAATATATATATATATATATATATGTGTGTGTGTGTGTGTGTGTGTGTGTGTGTAAGTAAAAGAAATAATGACAAATTCATAACAACGGAAAGGATAATCCAAAAACATTATCTGATTAATAATGCAAAAAATTAAAAAGACAAAAATAGATAGCTCAATAGATATTATCCAGAGCAATATGATATATAGAGAAGAAAACTCAATACATAACTAAATGGTTATAATCCAGAATTTAATTTGGCAGAAGCGAAACACAAACTGTCTCATCAGATATGAAAAATCAATAAGTTTAATTTAATTCAGAATATTCAAAATAATATAGTTTAGCATTTAAATAAAAAATATTGAGGTTATTTAGAAGATAGTGGAGTGTACAGTTTAGCATTGAAGTAGCGATCGTACCGGAAATGTCATAAAAATTAAAGAAAACAGACACCAACCCACACATATACAAATAATTTTTAAAGAAAAGGACAATACACAAGGACACAAGTGAATACATATAACCACACACAAAAACAAATGCACACAAACGCACAACACTAAGAGGAAATAATAATAATAATAATAATAATAATAATAATAATAATATGCAATAATAAAAATAAACTATTATAATAGTCAGTCATTTAAGTGCCATATGTGATACACGCTTGGGAGATCATGTCTCAAAGAAATATGACTGACTGGGCAGAAGATTATCCCGCAGTAGTTTGCCATTGCTTTCTGCGGTAGACTGGTCGCCGACCAAGGCTATAGAACCCAATCTGTCCTGCTATTTCACCCATAACTGGAAGGAAGAGACGGATTAATACCTTTCCCAAGGGTATTTGCGCGTAAGTGAATACAATGGACTCAACTGGAATTCGAACTCGGCTCCCCGGTTTCTCGTTCCACTGTATCACAGCGGACATATAAATAACAATGATAAAAAATTGAAACAAAACAACACATTGAAATAACCACAAGAAACCCCAGCTTAAGGGATATCCAAAATATTTTTAAGTTCAGCTCACACTCTAAAGTTTCTCAATGTAACGCAAGGGATGTTAGGGGAGATAGAAAAAACATGAAATATCGCCATAACAACACACCATGACCTGCCTTAGGTATTCCTGCCGAAATGGTAGGCAGTGCGACCATAGCAAAAATCGAATTATGATGAAAATGACAAAATAATAATAATAATAAACAATAACATCATCCAGCACCGATTACAGAAATAAAAGATGTCACCATTCTATGGGATTACACCATCTACACAGACAGAAAAATTGAATCAAATAGGTCGGACATTATTGTTAAAAACCAGAAAGAAAAAAACTTGTCTATCAATTGATATGGCTTGTCCAGCGGATTATAACATAGCAACCAAGGAATTTGAAAAACTGTTAAAATATAAAGACCTGGAAATTGAAATAGAAAAAATGTGGAAATTGAAAACAAGAGTTGTGCCAGTGATAGTAGGTGCACTTGGAATGATAAAAAAATGGAACAAAACAACACATTGAAAGAAGCTCTAGAAACCCCAGCTTAATTGTCTATGTAACGCAAGGGATGTTAGGAGAGATAGAAAAACATGAAATGGAGCCATAACAACACACCACGACCTGCCTTAAGGTCTTTCCGCAGACTTAGTTGGTAGTGCGACCATAGCAGAAATAGAAATATAATGAAAAATGACAAAATAATAACAATAATAAACAAGAATAGTAATAATAAAAATAAAAAATGGAACAAAACAACACATTGAAAAAATCCCTGGAAACCCCAGCTTAAGAGATATACAAAAAATTGTCTTATTAAGTACAGCCCACACACTAAAGAGAACTTTGTCTATGTAACGCTAGTTATGTTAGAGAGATATGAAAAAGCATAAAATAGAATCATAACAACACACCATGACTTGCCTTAGGTCTTCCTGCAGACTTGGTTGGTAGTGCGACCATAGCAGAAATCGAAATATGATGAGAAATGACAAAATTAAAATCATATACAATAATAATAATAAAGAATTATATACATACAATATACACAAAACTAAAAAAATAATCAAAATAAAGATTAAAAGGACAAAAATAATCGTAAAAATGGAGAGAAAATGAGCCTAAATAGCAGAATATAATTACAGCCACAAATAATTAAGAATCACAAATAACCAAAAGTTACAGATACATTATTATATTGGATAGTTTGTTTTTAAAATAGACGCTATATTTTCTGTTATTAAACGGTATACATTACGTGTCCCGCACTGCGCATTCAAGAATTATCAACAAAGACGTGTTACTCGAAGAATGTCAGAGGAAGCGAAGCTCCATTTTTTCCCTTCTTTTGTGGTGCAGTATATATCGGCTCGGAACGAGAAATCGAGGAGCCGAGTTCGAATTCCTGTTGAATTACTTTCATTTACTTACGCACAACTACCCTTGGGAAAGGTAATAATTCGTCTCTTCCCTCCAGTTATGGGTTAAATAACAAGGCAGATTGGGTTCTATAGTCTTGGCTGACAACCAACCAACCGCAGAAAGTAATGGTAACCTAATACGGGATAATGTTCTGGATGTGCCTTGTGGTGCATTGGATACGAGAAATCGGGGAGCCGAGTTCGAATTCCAGCTGAATTCATTGCCTTCACTTAAGCGCAAATACCCTTGGGAAAGGTATTAATCCGTCTATTCCTTCCAGTTATGAGTTAAATAACAGGACAGATTGGGTTCTATAGCCTTGGTCGGCAACCAATCTACCGTAGAAATCAATAGCAACCACTGTAGGATAACCTTCTGCCCAGTCAGTCATGTCCCTTTAGAGACATGATCGCCCAAGCGTGTATCACGTATGGCACTTAACTGACTGAAGTAAATCTCATACTTTCTACCGAGATTATTTTCTTAAAAGCTTCCTATCTACTCATGTTTATATCCTGAACCTAAATGAAGCATTTTTTAAGAATTAATAGATTTATTCAATCCCTGCGAACTTGTTGCGGATTCCTGACGAGGAACCGCACAAAATAATGAACAACAAAAACAGATATGGAGATAGAAAAGTAGGTTATATTGAATGTAATATACAAACTTGAATGCACGTTAGTAAATTCAGGAATACCATTAGTAAGAAAATAAATATATACAAGTTTTGAAATTAAGTCTTTGGAAATAGTACATTATGTTGTACATTAAATATATAAATATTGGAAATAGTATATTATATTGTATATTATTCTAGCTGAGAAGAGCTCAGAGCTAGCCTGGTCTCTGGGTAACTTCGGTACCTCTAAGAACACCATCTCTATGATTACACTCCACTGCCAACTGCAACGGTATTTACCCACCTTCCCAATTAATCCGAAATGTGATACAAGGTCTTTTTAATGTGGGTCTTCCCGGCCATATAGCCAAGCCAAAAATATCTGCCTATCTTTCCCCAGTCGTGATTCTACCCTTCGGCGGAACCATGACTTGTTAGTGCTCTCTGCTCGAAAGCGGAGAGCGCTCCCCACCCGAAGGCGGAGACCTGACAGTGTCATAGTAGCAGCAGCAAATGCCGACTGAAACAGTATTTACCAACCTTCCCACGCAAGGCTAGATGTGACACAAGGTCTATTTATTGTGGGTCTTCCCGGCCATATAGCCAGGCCAAAAAATGTCTGTCTATTTTTCCCCAGTCATGACTCTACCCTTCGGCGGAACCACGACTGGGTTAGTGCTCTCTGCTTCCGAACAGAGAGGCACTCCACCTGAAGGCAGAGAGCTGACGGTGTCGTAGTAACAGCGACAAATGCCGACTGAGACGGTATTTGCCAACCTTCCCACGCAAGGTTACATGTGACACAAGGTCATTTTATAGTGGGTCTTCCCGGGCATATAGCCGGGACAAAAAATGTCTGTCTGTTATCACTGAGTCGTGATTCTACCCTACGGCGGAACCACGACTGGGTTAGTGTACTCTGCTCGGAAGCAGAGAGAGCTCTCCACCCGAAGCCAGAGAAGTGACGGTGTCATAGTAACAGCGGCAAATTCCGACTGAGACAATATTTACCAACCTTCCTACGCAAGGCTAGATGTGACACAAGGTCTATTTATTGTGGGTCTTCCCGGCCATATATCCAGGCCAAAAATGTATGTCTATTATTACCGAGTCGTGATTCTACCCTTCGACGGAACCACGACTGGGTTAGTGTACTCTGCTCGGAAGCAGAGAGCGCTCTCCACCCGAAGGCGGAGTGCGGACAGTATTATTGTAATAGCGGCAAATGCCGACTAAGACTACTGTTCTCTCTATGGTCAGCGTATATGTACACTCAGTTGAGAACCATTATCATATAAAAAGCGGGAGATCCCACAACATTAATAAAGTAAACGCCTCTACCAGCGATTTGAGGGAGGCGCAGTTTGAACTCCTACTGGAGTATATATTTCTTAATTTTTCACGAGTACGCATTACGGTTAAAGAAATAAACAAGATTCAAAATAGCACGACAGTCAGGATCAAATACGCATCTACTTAAGAAACAATGTTTTGGAAATATTATATATATATATATATATATATATATATATATATTCAATTTTTAAACTATTTATGACGCGACCTAGGTTTCTACCAAGAGTTGTGTCTTCAGGAGATTTTTAATCACTGATTTTATCGTTTACGCTTTTTTTAAAGAATGCTCGTGCAACTGTGTTTTTTCTTAACGCTTACGTGGCAGGGAATTTTTCAACGCGCATTTTTTAAATTAAAACGAATTATGAATAAATCATATGATTAAGTGTATCCATACTAAGAAATACCTCTTAAGTTCATATAGCCTTGGATAAAAAACGCCATAATTCGTCTTAATTTAAAAATTGCGATCTGGTGAAAAGGGAATATCTACTTAAATATTAGTATCGATCAAAACTAATGTTCAAACAAATCATTTCAAATTGTCGGTTGTTTATAACCAAGTTTCGTTAATCTTCGTTAATTTCCGTAACATGTTTACATTTGTTGACATTACGATGCATTTCAGAGCAGATAGGGTTATTGCGATGAATCGAAATTGTGTTATATAGGCTTGATTAAAACTTCGTTTAGACTAATTGTCATTCCTGGTCGAGAGGTCTAAGACGTGCCAGATCGCATGGTATCTTCCCCTATGTGGATAGGGGTCGCAGTTTAGAATCCGGCCGAATGGTACACGTTTTCGTAATAAACATTTATCGTATAAATTCAAGCCGGTAGATATAAATATATAATACTGTATAATTAAAAACCTAATATATATGGGTATTGATAAAAAATAATGTTCAAACAAATCATTTCAAATTGTCGGTTGTTTATAACGAAGTTTTGTTAGTCTTCGTTATATATATAGTCATTCGCAGAAAGATCTGTTTCGCTACATAACAGCTCATCAGTACTTTTAGACATGCGATTGCTTTTAGCCAGGATTGAAACCCGATCGAATTGCCATCATGTAAACATACGACATTAGCTCAGAGTGTTCTAATTCATTACTGAATTTATGATGAGTAGATGCTAGAGTAGCTAGTTCTTTCAAAGTCTACAATTTTATCAAAGGGATCAATCAGGTTTTGAGAGCGTAAATGATTTAAACAATCTTCCCGATGTTATAAGATCCCAAGTAGGCATGTACACCGACGACACCACCGTGTACTCTCGCCTCGGTCAAAAATCTGCTGAGGTTTACAAAGCGAACCTCGCTGCCGAGCTTAAGAAGGACCTCCAATCCGTGGTGGACTGGGAAAACAAATGGTTCGTAAATTTTAATTCTTCCAAAACGAAGCTGCTATTTATTAACCATCATAGACAATCTTTCCTACCCCCCATTATCATCTAACAGACTAGCCTCCCTTGGAGTAAAACATTACGCCCCCTTGGCCTCACACTTTCAGCGGACCTCAAATGGAATGACTATATCGAATCCATTTCTAAATCCGATGCCAAGAAGATTGGTTCATTGTGCGAGGCCAGGAAGGTTTTCCCCGCCTGTGTCCATCCTGAACATATATAAATCAACCATCCGCCCGTGTATTGAATACTGCTGCCACATCTGGTCGAGTGCCCCTGTTATTCACCTCGGGGTTCTTGACAAAATCCACCGGAGAAACTGTAAAATGATCGATACCGACTTGGCAGCTCGGCTGCAGTCGCTCTCTCACCGGCGTGTCGTACCTTCCCTTTGCCTCTTCTATAAATACTTTCGCTGTTTCTGCTCCAATGAACTTAGATCAATGGTACTCTCTCGTTATGAATTTACACGAGCTATTAGATTAGCAACTAGGTCCCACCCTTTTACAGTGAAACCGATAAAATGTAACCGCAATTTATACTCTAACAGCTTCTTTTCACGCACTTCCCGCCTGTGGAATTCCCTTCCATATACTTGTTTCCCCGACAGCTACAATCTCCAGGAATTTAAATGTAAGTTCAATAGACATTTCCTATTTCTCGAACTCGCATCCATTCTCACAAGTTATTTTTCCATCTACTCCATCCACATCCTAGGTATCCTCATCCGTCTATTACCCTCCTCCTGACATCTCCTATAACTAACCCCTCTTTCTAATCACTTTCCCCTATGTAACCCCCTGCGCAACAGTGGCAGTAGAATGCCTTGCTTGGGATGAGATGATTAAAATAAATAAATATATATATATATATATATATATATATATATATATATATATATATGTATTGATGCATGTTTCATTAAATAATCTAGAAAGTTTTGTCTATTTATTTTATATAATTTGTTTTCATATTGTCTGATAAGCTTAATAGCATTATCATTAAATGAAGAAAGAAGATTTCCAAGCAACAACAAACTCGTGAATATCTCACCACAATTCATGACGTCACACATGACCACGTGAAAGTGAAAACAAGAAATATTAAGTATGAGAAGCCATTAGAATAAAGCAAGGGATTCAGTTATTAATTATAGGTATTTAAGGATATTTGTGGGGATTTCATAGTTTATTTTGTTCAGTTTAGTTTTCAACCATTTTATGTATATAGCTTCAAGAATTTTGAAGTTTTGTTTATTGTTTTCATATTTAAGTATAGTTGTGTTTTTCAGCGTCTTGTTGCTTGTAAATCTTTCATGTAAACAAAAACAGACTGTAATTATTGTTTGTCCGTGTGTTGTTATACTATAATGTGATTGACACCATCGAAAATGGCTTATATAAGCCGAAATCTTAGATTGAATTTAAAACAAA